>APFE030177322.1:24980-50808 GCA_000404065.3 Pinus taeda
TATTTATATTTTTTTTATTATTATTATGTAAACTTATCTAATAATGATGTTAACAATAACGGCGGAGCCAGAAATTAATAACCCACGTTGTCCATTGATTAGGAAAGCTCTTTCATCATAGCTAGTTATCAGTAGATGTATTTGTAAAAATATTAATTAATTTCACATGTTATACAATCATGTAAAAATATTAATTAATTTCACATGATATACAACGCTAGTTATGAATCTCATTCATGTAAATTGTAAGAGATGTATTTGTAAAAATATTAATTAATTTCACATGATATACAACCCTGTAAAAATATTAATTAATTTCACATGATATACAACGCTGGTTATGAATCTCATTAATGTAAATTGTTGTAATACAATATTAATTAATGATGTATTTGTAAAAATATTAATTAATTTCACATGATATACAACGTTGGTTATGAATCTCATTCATGTAAATTGATGTAATACATTATTAATTAATTTCACATGATATACAATGCTGGTTATGAATCTCATTAATGTAAATTGTTGTATTACTGTAATATTGTCATGTAAATTGTTTGTCTATTGTCATGTAAATTGTTGTATTATAGTACTATGCAATGTAAAAAAACACAAAGAACATGTTAAAATGTAAAAATATTTTGCTAATCCAATATTAATGTATTCTGAATTAAATTAAATATAGGACACAAACAGTACAAACACACATGCATAAAGACTTTCCAGCCTTCTTTCCTGAACCCTTACCCACATTATCCAAAAAACAAAAACTAACAAAACAAGATGGCTTACAACACGTAAACTCGAGGCCCTGTACCTGGCTGCGATGTGCCTGCGATGTTGGCTGTTACTACGCTAGTGGGCCTACTCTAATGGCTTGACTCTAATGATCAATATGTGCTTGGGTCCTATTAGGAGGCACACTTTTCTTTCTCTACTCCACTAGCCTCTATCTATTTGCCGTTGTAGGGTGCTATCCGCATGCCTTCTTGTGCCCTTTGTTCGGTTCCACAAATCAAAATCCATATTGAGATCGAGAAGCAGAGGTGAGGGCAGTTTACCGGGAAGCAACCATTTTACCAATGGATCCTACCATGAATGGAATGAGTTGCAAAGATTATATATAATGATTCACACAATTTGAGGTTAATACAAAAAATACAGTGGCTAGACAAATAATTCCCCAGATCACATTTTGATAAGTGGGAGGGGAGATCCTGGGAACTGAAGCTGATATCCTCGGAACTGCCGGATGGATAGATTTATTGATTGATTACAGCTAGAACGAAACACAGATTGAAAGGATGGACTGGATAGATGGGATGCATGGGCCAAAGTTTGAGTGTGTTTATCCAATAACCAAAATAAACTTTCCTTATCATTGTTTCCAAAGTTTGAGTGGGTTTATCCAATAAACAAAGTAAACTTTCCTTATCAAAGTTTAAACAGTTTAAACATATAGCACTGTGAGATTTCCATTTGGATTTTACGAAGGCCATTTATCAAATTATTCAAATATTTCCTTTAAAGCAATGTTAATCGGCAGGTATTTCATTGCATGGCAGCCTTGTTTGTTTTGCAATCTTACCCATTTTCTTTTTTGGGTACATTTTTTGGCCATGTGTTGGGCCATTGATCTAGTTCACAGAAGGTCATTTAAATACCTTTTATGATTTCCCCTTGTAGTCCTACCCCATTTTCTTTTTTGGGTACATTTTTTTGGACATGTGTTGCGCCATTGATCTAGTTCACAGAACGTCATTTGAATGTTTCAAACATTTACTTAAATCTTTATAGCAAAAGTAAATAACCATTATCTTCAAAGACCTTATGATGCCTGAAAGAAAGAAATAAATTTGATAGCCTCACCGAGTGTGACATTTTAGAAACCACTATAGTTATGAAATCAAAATCTAGAAAGTAAGGGGTGATGAACAGGGTTACACTACTTACCCTCCACCCAATTCAGATCAGTAAAGATATGGAGTTTCTTTCTAGTGGATATGCACCTTTCTGGGAACTGCCAAGGTTAAGCATGGATCTGCAGTTTTACCAATTAGATCGGCATTTTCCAGCAAGGGATTGATGACGCCCTAAATCTGTGGATGCCCCTTGAAAACAGCAGCGGTCTTCATGGCATCTGTGCCATTAATCAACACCGGTTCGACATGCGAAGGGAAGTTTCCTCTGCATGATTCGATCAGCTGACCCCTTGAACTTAGAGTCAAGCGAATGGTGCCTAATTGATAGTGTAAAAGGAAATGACAGACTCAACAATTTTAGACTAGGCCGCCATTGCTGCGGCTGAGAAATAGTGGGCTCGTGAAAAACAAGAACTACAAGAGCCCCCATCAAAAAAATATTGACAAATTTGAACTATGTAGATGATCTACACAACAGAAGCAAAAATCTGAACTAGGTAGACGATCTACACGGCAGAAGTTTGCCCGGTGCGTCGGCAAAGGCAGCCATAGCTGCAGACTAGGGTTCTTAGGTTTTTCTCCTCCCCTTAAATTTCACTGTAAACTTTATTGCATAAACCAATAGTTATGTTTTTTTAATAAGATAATTTTTCAAAGATTAAATGTAATTTTCCCAAGCTATATTTCTAAATTAATCATTTTTAGCTTTTCTAATTTTTTTTTAAAATACAAATCTACATAGCTGTCACTTCCCAAAAATTTGTATATTAAAACGTTAAGGAAATTAATACGTACAGTAAACACATCACATATCAGTTATGGTTTGAGCACCTTTCCCACATACAATACCATAAGCCATTTTGGACAAGGTGCAAAAAAATAAAACGAAGAATCGCATACTTAAATTCAAATTTCAAATGGTTGCTGCACATTCTATTTACAATATCATAAAAATCCAAAAGTGAAACAGACTGATAAAATACGGTAATGGGTAGCCTGAAAACATCTCTTTATTTACTATATTGCTAAACAATGAGTAAAGAATCCGTGTACTGGATACAGGAACTGTAATTCATCCAATAGACATAATTTTCACAGAAACAATACCCATAGTGTCATACATATAAAGAATATGATAAGCCACAATACATTTAGGCCGAAAATAGTAATCGCCTCTTCCAGGAGATCATTAACATCAAACCAAACAACAACCAAAATACATCTCAGTAAAAATGAAAGGCCAAGATTGGAGTGAATGAGGCGACAAGGGCAGCTAATAGGGGGGAGCGAGGGGATTTTAAGCAGCACCTGCTTCCATTGTCGGACTGGGAGATGGTGCCATCATCTGTGCTGCTTCCACTCCCACCGTTATCATCATAGTGACCAATAGAGCTATAGACACGTAGTTAACAGCCCCCGCCATTGTTGTTCGAACTCACAATAGGGATACTGAAAATATCAAAAACCAAATGTGAATCTGAAACGAAGCAACCCAAATTCTATACGACAATCTTCCTTTTCTGAAATTTGAACTCTGACCCCAAATGACAGAGAGGTGGGAGTTATGATTCATAGTGGTGCGTAATAATAGTCGCCGGTGCCTCTGACTATCGATGGCCAAATCTCTCCACACTCTCTGTTCTGAACTTACTTCGGGGAATTAGCTGCTCGACACTCTCTACTCTGAACTTACTCCGGACTCCGGACAAGGCATTTGTAGACCACCGTGGACGCCTCTGCATATGCAAACAGCGGGCACTTGCAGGGTGCAGGACACTGCATGCATGACACGGAGAACAAGTAGCAAAAACTTAGGACAAACTAAGTGGTGCTTTTGATAAAATGTTCATCTCTGAAAACTTTGGATAACAAAAACTTTTCATCTCTGAAAACTTTGAATATCTTATTTTTACCCCGAACATAATGTCTTGAAAGCTGCGAAGTGCGCAATAAGACCCCCAACTTTGTTGTCCAATCAAAAATTACATAATAAATTTTATATTATTTTGTAATATGAAAACTTTGGTTAAAGTTGTGATATACAACAATATTTTTTGGTCAAACAACAGATTAATACGCCGTCAACACACAATTGATTGCTAAGAGTCCCAAACAGGAACTAATAATAATAAAGAAAAAAGAAAAATCATTACTAACTTTATTGCTTTCTTAGTTTTACTTCTAAAAAAATCCAAAAATATAAAAAACAACTATGCTCCGAAAATACGAAATTACACTTCATTTTTTTTTCACATATTTCATAGAGCAATAAATACTGCGAGGAAGCGCGCAATAAGACCCCCAACTTTGTTGTCCAATCAAAAATTACATAATAAATTTTATATTATTTTGTAATATGAAAACTTTGGTTAAAGTTGTGATATACAACAATATTTTTTGGTCAAACAACAGATTAATACGCCGTCAACACACAATTGATTGCTAAGAGTCCCAAACAGGAACTAATAATAATAAAGAAAAAAGAAAAATCATTACTAACTTTATTGCTTTCTTAGTTTTACTTCAAAAAAATCCAAAAATATAAAAACAACTATGCTCCGAAAATACGAAATTACACTTCATTTTTTTTTCACATGTTTCTTAGAGCAATAAATACTGCGAGTAAATAGTGGAAATAGCTTGAAAGACTTTAAAGCTTTCCGAATTGATTGTAATGTGTTGTATAACAAGGCCCACACCCTTGGGGAGGAGATTCAGTTGGGGGAGAGAAGACCTCTCCGAATCGATTTATATACCCGTCACAATGCACCGGAGAACTCCATTTTCCTCAGAGGGTTTAGGGCTTGCACCAGACATCGCATGGGTAAATATTAGTTTTTCCTATGTTGTCACGGGACTCCGCAATTTTAGGATATAACTTATGTGGCTTGAATGATATTTTTAGTATTTTAGGTTATTTAAAGAATTATAATTAAATTAGTTGACAAATAATTTATGACAAGTACATAAGTAAGAAAGACAATTGTGATAACATAGTTGTTAAATAGGTTAGGATTTGGATGCAAGTAAAAAAAACAATTGTAATAATATAGTTGACAAGAATTCAAATTTTATAGTTGGAAGTTATCTGAATGTCTTAAGGTTGGAAGTCATCTAAATGGATACAAATCATTTTAATAATGTAAATAATAACAAATCCTTAATTATAAAATATAAGCAACTTAATAAATTTAATCACAAGCTTTCATTAAAATGTGATCACAAAAACTATTCCTCATTTATAATGATGATGCTTTCATTAAAATGTGATCACAAAAAATATTTCTCATTTATAATGATGATGTCGATGATGATGATAATTAACATCCACTAAGACCTATACAGTCTATCAGACCTTAAGAAGATAAAAGATTAATTTAAATTCTTTAAAATTTTATTTCTATACTAAAAAAGAGTGAGAAAAGCATTCTAAAATCACCATAGTTTTGTTGAGTTAAAAGGTAAAGAAGGTGTGAAAAAATTAGGTCAAATGTGAGTATAAGATGGACAATGTAAGAGAAAGTGTTTTTTTATCTTCAACCTTCTTAGGATTGCACATGTGACAAACTTTTTCATGCCATGGGGTTGAAGCTCATGAAAATTAGTTATAATCTTGGCAATATTAATTTTCTTCCTAACACTATTCAAGGTTGAGAGATAATTTTAGTTTTAGAGATTGGGGTTGGTCACCTCCTTATAATATGGTACTTTCCTTTTCCCCTCTAGCTCTTTATTTCCCTACAATTTCTCTTTAAATATGGAAGTAATAATAATTTTAATATTGTTTGGATTCTACTAATGATCTCTTATTTTGTTCCCAATATTTCAACAGAGCATCCTTATACCACTATGGCTTGAGCTAAAGGTGGGGATTTAGCTAAAGATATAATTAATTTTAGGGAACCTCTAGGCACCCACTTTGTATAACTTCTTTTTATACAAAATGTACCTAGTCATAGCCATGCTTTCAATAGGAAAACTGCTCACTTCAGTCAATAGAATAAGGTAGGGAGTATTTCTTTAATATTATGATTGGAGGTTATAAATTTCATTTGGATATGTTTAATCTTCCCTCATGACACACTAGATATACTGCAACCTCAAACCTCACATCCACATAAAATAACAGAAGAGGAGAGTCTTAAAGACGAGATTTTCTTTATCTTGAATCCAAAGATTTGTCGACTTACAATTGTTTTCAAGTCCTTAGTAAGCTTTCCAATCTCCATTTATCCTTTTCAAGCCTGTAGTAAGTTTTCCAATCTCTATTTATCCTTTTTTTTTAGCTTATGATGGATGTCGATTCCTAGATATTTGTATGAAGGAACTTTCTCAAGGAGATGTTATCATAAATGAAAATATCATAGGTGATTTTTTTGGATTTAATTATCATGACTTTAGTTTTGTTGATATTTACAGTCATATCCATCTTGGAGCAGGAACCTTGGAGGATTTTGATTTGTTAGCTAAGGTTGTAATGGCTCCTTGCCAAAAGAACAATATTGTTAGAAGAGTTATGACCATACTAGTGAAGTTGTAGCCAACATAACCTACCTCTTCCAAACACTCTTCCAGCTTATCAATATATATGCCAAAAGTGGTAGAAGATAAGAGACACCCTTGCTTGACTACAATATTGAATTTAATTTCTTTTGATCAACCCTTAGACGTCCTAAGATCAAAAATAACATTCTTGTAGAGCCTTGTCACAACTACCCTCAACTTGAGACGAACACTTATCTCTTCTAGCCTCTTCCATAGTTTTGTTCTAGGAATGGTGTTAAAAGCTTTTCAAAAGTCAACAAAACAACAAAAGTGATTAGTTTTAATATTACTACTCAACTACCCTCAACTTGAGAGGAACAATTATCTCTTCTAGCTTCTTCCATAGCTTTGTTTTAGGAATGGTGTCAAAAGCTTTTCAAAAGTCAACAAAACAACAAAAGAAACTAGTTTTAATATTATGACATTTCTCTGCAATTATTCTAAGAGTAACAGGATATTCTAATGTTAAATGATATTTCTCAAACTTAGCTTGGCCTTTAACTCTTTTCACGTAACTTTCAAGCCAAAAGCTAATCTTGGTTTCCAAAATAAACCTATACAACTTTGTTGAAATGTGGCTAATCAAAATGATCTTATAATTAGAAAAAATACTTTTATCACCACTCTTAAATATAATCACATTAAAATTTGCCTCATAAATAAAATACTCAGACATATACACTTAGATAACCTAAATAGGACTTTACCCCTCCAATAAATACAATAGGCTTTCAATTTTTTCTCCTCATATCAAAAAAAGACTATCCTAAATTTTCAAGTTTATCCGGCTCATATTAAAAAACCGTTCATACAAGTTTTCTTTGACACGTAATATCATTGGACACGTCCCTTCCATCCAGGATGGAAAACACATGCAACGTGTTGGTAAACTCCCTACATTGCAATTTGCAATCATTTATGACTCTTCCAAAGATTAGGTTTCAAAATAAATAAATGTCTCTTTCCTATTTTTCTCAAATTCCCTTCCTACCTTGCAATTTGCAATCATCTATGACTCTTCCAAAGATTAGGTTTCAAAAAATAAAAACACATTTCCTGTTTTTTCATCAAACTCTTACGTTTCGTTAACTGGCCTTCTCTGTTTATATTCAAATATTTTTCAATGAAGCTTCTTCGAACGTAACTGCCTCGCCATATTTCCAAGAATTTGCTATGATTGGCCTAAAAGATTTAATCCGGCCACAACACCAATACTCGTAAACCTCCTCTAACTTCTAACTTACCAATAAGTAGGACTGGAGTAGGTAGAGCAAGAAATGCACGGCCTGCGCGAATGAAATCCACGAGATTATTGTGTTGTGGGTGGTAGTTGGTAGGTCAATGCAGTGTGGTAAAGGGTAGGTAGAGAGGTTAGTGTGGTAAAGGGTAGGTAGAGAGGTTAGCAAAGCTTTCAGATTTCACACGTAACATGTCACAACTCCAAATGCCATTTGACGTACACAAATGTATTGAAAAGACAGAAAGATCAGAGAGAAATGGTCGAGGCCAGGCGGGAGCGTACACAAATGTATTGAAAGGACAGCAAGATCAAGGAAAAACGGTCAAGGCCAGGCGGGAGGGCGGGAGTGTAACTAGTAAGAGGAATTGTTGGGAAAGTTATGGAGATTATATTTAGAGAAAATTTGGCAAGGATTTTTGTAAATCCAAGTTATAGTTGTTAAACTTTAAAATTTTAAGTGTCTTAGATGTTTTTGATGACGCTGAATCCATTTCCACTATCAAAAATGCGATTCAAACACTACCTCTACAAGATTTTTTGAAATTTTTATGCCCAGATTTTGACCATTTTTGGCCGTCCGGGCAATTCCTCCTCCTCTATAGACGACTCCATTTAAAAGTACAAACACTTATTTATAGTAATTGCTCAAGCTCAAATCCCATTGTGTTGTAGGGCAACCAATATTTTCCTAGTGTGTTGTAGGTCAACCAATATATCCTAGTGATATATCCTAGGGCAGCCAATATTTACAGTGTTATTAATTTATTAATGTGGGCTTGTATTAATTTGAATTGTATATGATTATTACTAGATAATGTACTTACTTAAATCCAAAGGTGGCCAAATACAAACTTAGCTTATTAATGGGTCAATAGCACAATGAATATTGGTTGCCATGTTGTAGTGTTGTACGAGGGTGAAGCTCGGGCTTGGTGCAAATTTGCCCAGAAAACAATGGAAATCTTGACAAGGTTTTGATAAAATCTTACAGATTTTGGGAAATTTGGGTTACAACTATCAAGTTTTAAGATTTTGGATGTCCAAGGGTTTTTGATGGTGCTGAATCCATTTCCACCATCAAAAACAGGATTCAAGCACTCCTATCAAAATTATTAGAAAAAATTTAGCTAGATTTTATTGATTTTTTGTCCTTCAAGGCCCTCTTTAGACAACCCCTTGAGGCTTATAAAAGGGTGAAGCTTGCATGGTAAATATTAAGTATTTTATACTCTAATATTAAGTACTAAGTTAATAATATTAGTTTATTGTTTTTTCATTTTGTTACTTTATTTGATTGAAAGTCAATGAACCAATAATTAGTTTATTGCATGGTGCTTAATATTTGTAGATAATGACTACACCTCTTACTAATTGCTAAACATATTCACCATTAAAAATAATGAATTAAATTTTGAATTGACATATTGTACATTTAAACTTATATAAACTAAAAACAATAATATAATCAGTTAGTAAGTACATAATTTTGTAATTGAAATCATTTTAATTTTACACAGCCAAAACTTACAATTCCATTGAATTTCTGTTTTTTTAAATGGACAGGAAAATATACATTAAAAAGTTATAACTTAGCTATTTTACATTTTGAAGACTTTTTCAACCTATTTTCCTGTAAATATTGATCTGAAAGATATTTATTACCATCATAAATTTGAATAGTATGATCTGCACAATCCAGATCCTCCAGGAATTTTGAAGTGCTGAAATTATTTATGGAATAAAAACACATTAAATAATCCAATATGACAATATTACTCATGTTGCCCCATTCTTTAAAAAAACACCAAATTTAGAAACAAAGATGTCAACAGTAAAAGTACAGGCTGTTGTCACAGATTTAAAGTGATCGGAACTTTTTCCACAGATGGATATGGCAAGGTTTTGGTTCAGAACTTTTAGGCTGTTGTCACAGATTTAAAGTGACAGGAACTTTTTCCACAGATGGATATGGTAAGGTTTTGGTTCAGAAACTTATGACTTTTATGTTCATTGCAGGGCAATGAAGGGATAGGTTTTTTTTCAGAAACTTGTTACTTATTTATATTTAGATTTAAAAATATGAATTGTTTTTAGTGTGATTTTAGACTTTCTAGGGTTGGAATCAGGCTGAAAAAAGTAAAAATATGAATTGTTTTTTTTGTGTGATTTTAGACTTTTTAGTGTTGGAATCAGAGGAAAATTTTGAGGTGAAATCTTGATTTGTGTTATTTAAACTCGTTTTTTAATTGCATATTTGGATTCAGCGCACTAAAAAAACCTTAGAACACTTTGATTGTGTAAAAACTTGTGATTTCAATAAATTGCTACTCTATTTTAGAAAAATTCAACAAAACACACACTGGAAAAACTTGTAAAAATTTCACTAAAAACAACTCCTTGTAAAAATAAAAATTTCACTAAAAACAACTCCTTGTAAAAATAAAAATAAGAGTGATTTCACGTCTATCATTTCCAAGTTTAAATAAAGATTTTTGAAACTCTGGTGAATTAATGTACTCACTAATCGGCTGTTGCTTGGAAGCGAACTTTTCGCTCGTGTTTATGAGGACACATCCCTAGTAATCGATTTCACATTGCTGGCTGTAAATGTAATACTTTAAGGTGGGGTATGTTCTAAAAATTGAGAGAGGCTTGGAATTTTACGAACGTTTTTTTCGCTTTTAAAACGTATTTGACTCTAAAGTAAAAGTTTGAAACGTTGTAAAAAAACCAGTGAAACCCTAAATTTGATGTATATGTATTTAGTTATTCAACATAAATTTTAAAGAGTAGTTTACATTTTATGAGTGGTTTACAGAGTTTGATAAGGTAGACAATCAGCTTAATTGCAGTATTGATTTCTTGAATATGATCAATTGATTGGAAATGAGATAAAGAAAGATTATAGCGACATAAAGAAAAATTACAAATTTTTAGTTGTATATGTTAATGTATATTTTAAATATTTCATAAACAAATTTTGATGTTATAGATTTAGATTAGTGAGTGTTTTTTTTTCAAGTATATTTCAAATTATTTTAGTTTTTTTTACTTACATTAACTCAATTTAAAGTTGACAAATCAACATAAAACATAAAATAAGTGTAATTTAGTAGCTAGTCCCTGCCACTTAGTTTAAATATAGTAACGTTGTAATTTGATAAGTGGATAATAGATTTTAAAAAAAATATTAGACATAAAACAAAGTAAATGAATAATAAAAAGTGGTTCACCAAATTATTGAATATATAATGCTTTCACTCTCAATAATAACTATCTCAAGTAATATTTTAAATATATTGTAGAAATGTTAGGTATAAAAAAATAAAAAATATTAAAACATGGTTCTCCAAAAAACTAAATATGTAATATGTAATTTACAATTATTATGTAGATTTGTAATATCTAATTTACAATTATTATGTAGATTTGTAATATCTAATTTACAATTATTATGTAAATCTACATGACATATAATAAAAATGGTTTATATTGTTTCTCTTTTTATATTTATCTATATAAAAATATATTTTTTCAACTTAAATATTTTAAATAAAAATTTTAATGAATGAAACGTATATCACTGAAAACTTATTAATTTTTTCAACTTAAATTAAATCTTTTAATCCCAACTAAATGATATTTGAAAAAATAAATTATAAATTAATAATAGAAGGAAAATAATTTTTTTATATATGTTTATATTTTTTTATATAAAAAATTAAATATAAACAAAATATAAGATTTGATATAGCCATGTATCCATGTATCTTTAAACGTATAAGCTTTGTAAAGTTTGATGATGTTTTTAATCCACCCTAAATTACAATGAAGCTTCAAGCATTGATTCTAAGTTGACTAATGATGTCTTGAATGACAATAAATTATCTTGAAGGCCAAGCAAGTCTTGATGTCTAGGTTAAAGAGCAAACAATTGATTATAATTTCACAATTTGATATCAAGAAGTCTAGTTTTGAATGTTTATTATGATACAATAGCCCATGTTTATTATAATTATTATGATACAATAGCCCATGTTTATTATAATGTATGTTTGACCTTTGTGATTGAATAAAAATTATTTATAAAAAAATTAATTATGTTTAAAAAAATGTGTCTGCCACTTTTATGGAGTTGCTTTGGAACCTTGCACACATGTGTATGTATTGATTACATAAATTGGATTAAAAATTTGAACACGAAACACGTACTAATATTTCGCAGCCATGCACCTTTATTTCCGAGAACAGCGAAAGATTCGCGATATAGGATGGTCAGAGATATTAACATGTTCAAATTAATATATTTGTGCATATTGACTCTTTATAGTTGGAGGAATATGTTGTAAATATTATATTATTATCATTTAGATTTAGATGCGAAATATTTTGCGTATACGTATATATATATAATGATTATAAAAAAAAAAAATTAATCAATAATATTTATATATATTTTAAATATTATTTAAAAAAATTAATTAGTAATATTAAATTTTTAATAACTCTTACAATTTTTTTTGGTCAAAGAAAACAAAACTAATAAATACAAAACTGAATGTGTATACACTGGCCACTGACAGATATAATATCTAGTGCCTACAAACAGACCTGAACAACAAATAAAAATCATTAAATTTCCAAATTGACGGACAACATAATTCCAGGCCTGATTGTGACTTGAAGTTTAAAGTAAATGACGACAAATCCGGTCCACTGTTACCCGTGGAGGGGTCCATTATTATGATGAAACGTATGTGGGAGTTCAGAGAGGCTTCGAAAAGGTGCATGGGCGACCGTAAATTTTCGGATATGACATTATTGGTGGGGAGCGGAAGCTTTCAATGCTGTACTTTTTTCTGCTGGTGTGACATTTGGGTTCATTATTTTCTTTTTCAGTAAGAAAAAAAAGCTATTTTTTGTATGGATCATAGAAAAAAAAACAGTACATATATCTTGGATATATACAATGTGTATAGGAATAGGAAACGGATACATATACAGTGTGTATAGGAATAGGAAACGGATACATCTAATCTAGTGTAACAAAAATATATAGATCTATATGTTTCGAAATAAAGAATCATAAGAAAGTATAGCATCAATAATAACATATTACAAATATCATTATCTTTCTAGTCTTCAATAACCAAAAATTATCAGACCACAATGAAATCATAATTATCTAAACAAAAAGACATGTTAAAAAATAATTAACACAGCCAATAGATACTATTCGGGGATAGGTAAAAGACTAGCATCCAATATGGCTTTACTTATTCGAATTTCAATATGCATTCTATCGAGAGAATCCAGTAATCTTTGTTTGGATATCGTGTCAGCATTTTGATTATACTCTCTACTTATATGTCAAATAGTAGGGTTCTGGAAAGATTCCTAAAAGGTTTTGATTTGCTTGAGCCATCTATGTAATTGTGGTTGTCAAACATTTACCTAGTCTCGAATATGGTTAATGATGCTCTGTGAGTCTTTGTATATGTGTATAGTAGGGATGTTTAAGAATGTAGTGAACCATAAGAGTCCCCAAAGTGCCATAGCCTCCGCCTTCATATTAGTGTCTCTACCAACTCCTTAGTGAACCCAAAATTCTTGTTCCATTGAAATAGATTTTCAAATATCTATAATATATCTACAAGACTCTATGTCTTTTTGGTGCTACTAAGAAACTAGAGCAAACACAAAAGAGTATGGAGTCCAAATTATCTAAATTAACTAAAAATAACATGATTTTCCAAGAGAGTTAAAGGTAGTTCTATTGCCCCATAGTTGTGGAAACTAGCAGCAAAATTTAGTCAAACAAATTGTATTGTGAATATGTAAAGTTTGAAATAATTGTCTAAAGAAACTAAAAATATTAACAAAGAAATTAAACATAATCTAATGAGAACCTATGCCTCAAGAGGACAAGGAAGTGTCCACTTGGTGGGTTTCTCCTTGGCCTTGCATGTTGGTGGAATTGGGGAGCTAAGTGTTGATCTAATCTCCAATCTTGCCAACCTTCGTTTGACATCCAACATGGGGTTCTTTAGTTTGTCCAACCTATGCATGTGATTGACTTGAGCTTGATGTCGATCTACCAAAATGCCAAGTAGCAGTTTGACATGCCTGTAGAGGCTCAGTGTATGAAGATAGTGATTTTGTTGCCCCTAAGAATTGCCTATATCCAGTACCCATGGAGCTAGATCCACCATAACGTCTAAGTTTAGGACCTTCTATCTTTCCGGTGAATTTCCTCCTCCACCAACCAAATTTCTTCCTAAATGTCGAGAGGAGTGTGCTCCAAAAAACCACACTGTAAGCACTTAGTCGAAAACCTCACCTTGGAGCCACATCCCCCCTACCTTTGTGAGAGCATGCACATTGACATGTCATAGCGGTAGGAAGCAACGAACATACCTAATTCTTAGCTGACGTAGAGCTGACATTTTAAGGAGAGGTTGGTAGAAGAAGTGACCAGGTGCTAAAAAAATAGCTCAAAATTCAAAGTTGTCGGATCAGTGTGGAACCTAAACGATGGTGTAGTGCTTGTCTTCCTGAATTCGACACAACTTGTTTCACGCGAAAGGGACTCCGTATGCTTCCAGAATCATGTTTTGTTTACTTTCCCAAACATGTAAATTTTGACAAAATGTGACACCCCAGTCATCAGTCCATACTATTGACGTGGAACTGGCTATGTAACTTGACGTGGTAGGGTTGACCAGTAAATGGGCCTTCGATGAATCATGTAGTGCCAAGTGGCACAATATCATTGGGTGCATTTGGTGGAATTTGGTTGGTCGGAGGGTGGCCAACCATAGGTTGCCACGTGGCAGCCCGAGGGCCACCAAAATTTTGGTTAAGGGTTCAGGCAATAGTGGTAGAGGTTGAACCCACAACCACCAAGCGACAAGCCAAAGATCCTACCAATGCACCAACATGAAAGTTCTTAACATACAAAGGTTTCGATGTTTATTTAAGTTTGAAGTCCGTGCCATTTCGGGGAAAGGGCCAACCCACAGGGGCTAGCCCTTGGAGATGCTACCCAACATGACCATCGGCGAAATGGAGCACAGGCCCAGTGGGCGGGGCAGGCCATTAGCCTTAGCCCCGGGCATGTGCCCCCCATGTGGCCCATAATTTGCAGAATTTAGGCGTTAGAGGCTATTTAAAGCATCCAACAATTTCGCTCAAAATTCGGCAAAATCGACGCTCCGTAGCACAATTTGGGGTGAATTTGTAGGATGGTGCCAGAATTTGGGGTTTTTGTAGAACGAATAGTAGAGATTCTTGGGGAAGCACAACTTCTTCATTTTTTGACCAAATTAGGAGAAAAATGAGGTTAGACAAACATTTTTTGGCATTCTGGAGCCATTGGAATAGGTTTCAAAACTATCCGAGCATTGTAAACTGATGTATTCACACTTTTGAGCATAATAGAGAGGGCCAAGCCATTGGAAGTGGACCAAGGAGACGTAGCCCAAGCAGGGTGAACTCCTTCATCATGTGCTGTTGTGATACTATTTTGGTGATGTTCATGTTTATTATATGTTGTTGTTCAGTCATTTGTTTATGTTAATTTGTACATAAAATTCATATAAAAACACTCAAAAATTCATGTTTAAACTTGCAATTAACCTCATGAACCCTTAAACACTTTTAACATATTCTGAAAAGGAATTTAGTACAATACAACTAATTTACCCATTTAGATCAAGAAGGTAGCCAGATAATCTTGCTCAGAGGGCTACACTTCCATAGAACACCAGATGAGCCCCTCCCCTTCTATAAAAGCCATCAAAGATGGAGGGAAATCCCATGGAAAAGGGTTTGGCCCCCATAGGTGAGATGTTGAGCTTTAGTTGAAGGACATAGCTAATGTTAAGAGCAATGTGAGGGCACAATGAAGGAGTAGAAGCAAAGAAAACATGTTGCTAAGGGGGAAGGACATCATGGAGGTTCTAAACAATATCGACATTGCCATAACTAAGACTTACGTAGTGCACCCTGCCACCTTTTTTGAAAGTCCTTGAAAAGTGAGACACCATAATTTTTGACTTGCTTAGTGGCATGCTAAGGGGTGGGGAAATGAGGGGGTCATCCTATCAACCCAAGCTCTCATTAATGTTGAGTTAACACCTCTATGAAATAAGTAATTAAAATTGTTATTACCACAATATGTTTCCAATTTATTTTTAACTTTGACCATATTTTTTTCTATTTTAAATTCAAATTTTATCGAGAAAATAATATAAAAATCAAATGAAAAAATATTTATGAAAAATAAAATTAATTAAAAAAATACATTTCAAAAATATTTTGAACACCATTTCAAAAATATATGTGGGTTAGACAAATCACTTATCTAAGTCTCTTTCAATATTATTATTAAATTTCAACTCATGCATCTTGATTTTTATAGAAATCAGGGCAATCACCGCTTTATAGTTTAGCTTTCCTCTCCATTTCCATTCCTATTCCCATTCCCATTTCCGACTACTTTTTCTTCAGTGTATAGTAGGCTCTTTACGATAACACAACATAGCATAGAAAATTAACAAATATGATGAAACCAAAAGTGTTTCTTGTTTATTGTCTTTGTCTCGTTTAATATAAAATTCATGAGATGTAGAGTTAATTTTTTATTATATTTTAATATTTATAAAATTCATGAGATGTAGAGTTAATTTTTTATTATATTTTAATATTTAATTTGGAATAAAATATTTTTTCATGCATATAAATAAATTTATATGAGTAGAATGTTGGGTATTTAAACAGTGCATTTAAACTGTTGTTTTATTATTCTTGTATTTTTATATTTTTTAATAAAATTTTGAATATTATATATTTGAACAATAAAAAAATTAATAATTATGATCAATTGAAATATCTTTAAACTTAAATCCATGGTTACGGTTAGAGTTAATTAAATGTTTATTGTATTTTTTCTCTCCGGAAAATCACATTTACAATCATATTATACACATATACAATCACATCAAGCCATGTTATCATCCGTCATCCGTCAAATCATCGGAATATAACCATCATCCTCCGAAATTGCGCCAGCATAATTGTGCCGCAAGAATCGAACGTGGTCCGGGATGCGTGAAACCGACTTCCCCAGCCACTACGCCATGCACCTCAACTGCAAATATGTCCATTGTATATTAAACAAATTATCCACATTTTTTTTCCATTATATATTAAAAAAGTTATCCACTTTTTTTTGGGTCATTCTAGCCTAACTCCATCTTTTGAGAGCAAGTCTACGATATATATGAGAATCTTACGAGGAGATTATATACGAAAGTTAAAAAGCTAATTTTTTTAGAATAATCTCTCTTGCATTCATTGAATAACTAGTGTTGTGTTAACAAAAAAATTATAGTTTAGTTACACCAAACTCTTGTGCGAGCTTCAAAACCAGTTTTATAGTTATTATTTCACAAAAAATATTAGTTTCTTAACTAATTCCATCTTTGAAATAAATGCCATGATTTGAAGATAAGTATAAAATTTTTTACAAACATTTCAAATATACCAATTTTATAATTATTATTTCACAAAAGTGACTAGTTTCCTAACCAATTCTATCTTTGAAATAAATGCTATGATTTGAAGATAAATATAGAATTTTCTAAAAGCATGTCAAATATAATAGCATTTGCATGTGTTGAATTCTCTACATGCACAACATTTCAATACATAGATTGGCTAAAGATTATTTTGAAAAGAGAATTGGTACTTTGGATTAGTATTAAGTGTTCTAAATGGCAATTAATAATTTCATAAAATAAAATATCTTATTTATGTGTGAATGTACGAACATGAGTTATAATTTTGGGCTAAATGTGACTATGCAATTTCATTTTTTTTTCTTTTATTGAATTGCAACCCTCACACATCTTAAGAGGTATGGGTGTGTTCACGTAGCATAACTTAGTCCAAAATGTGTACTATATTATATATATATATATATATATATAAGATCTACATAGAGAGAACTAAGTTTTTCATATTACAATTTTTTATGCAAAATTATATTTTTTATTAGTTTTTGAAGTTGGTGAATTAATAATTCAATTACATTTTGGAGACACGTGTTCACGTAAGATTTTTTCAACACTTTAAATAAATTAAAAAATCAAGAGTACCTTTTGAAGAGGACTTGTAAACAAAGATAGTGTTATTTTTTGAAATTTTTTCGTTTTGTATATTTTATGTTATTGCTTTTTCATTTAGCCCCTTAAACTTTCCAAAAAAAATTCAAGTGTTATGTTTAAAATAAATTAGATGAAAAATATCATATGAATTTGAAAGTGTCAAATTCATATGCCATTGGATAGAGGATTCTTTCATGAATCCAACATGATCAGCTCCAACACTTAAGGAAAATTCTACCCTAGATTCGCTAGGGTAAAAAATGGGGTTGAAAAGAAATCTACAAAAGGGATGTTGAAATTGTGATTTTTAAGACCTCAGGAGCTCGTTCGAGTGCTCAAATTCAAAATTCAAATTGCTCAATTGAGTGTTAAAGAAACCCTCTATTGAGCCATATAGGTGGTTAACCAATGTCTTGATAGAGCCTATTGATTGATTGATCCATTAAAAGGCTAACCACCACTAACGACCTACCAACTTTTATTAATGTTATTTATGAAAAATACTATGGCTCAAGGGCTCGATTGAGCCTCTAGTGTCAACCCAAATAAAATAAATTAGTCTAAATTTGAATGTAGAAAAAAAATAGCAAACGTTCATTCATAGAGAAATATCAAAGAGTGAAAATTACACAAGAATTCACAACAAACATAGGAAATTGGAGATTTGGATCTAGAAAAGGAAATAAATTTCCATCCATAGAGGAAATGTGAGAAAAATCTAGAGAAAGGATGTGAAAAAGACGTTAGACATTGAGAGAACAAGAAGATCACATACTTCAAGAAATTCATTCAAATATAGGTAATTCAATTGCCTCACTTCTCATATTACTTGCTCCATATTGTATGCATTAGGAAATATGATTGAAAACCAAAAACAAATGAAGAATTGTAACACCCCCTCCTCCTAGGTCCAGCCAAGCAACTTGCTAGCTAGGGTAAACATGCGGCGAGAGAGGTTACTAAAAGGGATTCAACCTCCTTGGTGATATTAAGGAAATGGAACTGATAGAACATATTAAACAACCCATCCACATCAACAACACCACCCTCAAGAGACATGTTAGCCACTTAGACATCCTGTTCTTAAGCCTCACTGATGATTTAAGCCTTTAACCCTTCATTGGTCTCATGCTATAGGCATGACAACATCTAGCAACCCAAAGTTTCTCTTGTAGGCCTATGTGCTTGCGACTGTAGACTTTTCTCAGCAAACTTGTGCCAACGACCCCAAGATTTGAGCCACTTTTTGAGCCCAGAATCCCGACCTCTGCCTAGAACTTGCTACAAACTTTGGAATCCATCAAAGACATGATAACAATGCTGGTACATAAAAAATCAACCTCAATAATAGGTCTGAGTATCCCCAACTGGGATTGACATTCTGTCAAACACTTGGCATCAATGCAACCTACAGGTCTAAGATACAAGACATAGTGTAAATGACTAAAAGAACTTATGGAACATAACCAGAAGGATCACCTCCTTCTCCATTTAACTATTATACCATCAATTAGGTCTTGCATCCATCCATTTAACAATTACAAGTAAATACATGAAATAACCATGACATGAACCAGTCATTTAACCATGCTTATAACCAACATAAAACCATATAAATATCAGAAATGTGAAACCCATTAAATCCACATATTAATCATAGGAAAATCTGACCAGGTTCGAGACTTCCACGTACCACCCGACCATAGACATGGCTGAACCAAATCTCTTTTTCAGCCAGTCGCCCTCGTGCCATATTCCAAGCATGAATGTGGGATCTCATAGAAAAACCAATCCAAGAACAACCAAGGGAATCTAGAGGTTAAACCACCTCCACCCTCACCAAACTGTGATCACATCAAAACTGGGGCTCCAATTACAACCGAACCGAACTTGGAATGCCATCTGAAATCCATTATTATCCTTGAGGAATTTATCGTCTCCTTGTCTCTCATGATTTACCACAATCCAATCCCAGATCACTAGGCCCTAAACTGAGACCAGTCTCTCAGGATTTACTGCAATCCAAACTCATATCACTAGGCCCTAAATCGAGGCTTCTTCCTCATGCTTTACTGTGTATTCCGCCAAAATCGATCAAGGGATTCCTAGGCCTTTAGGAATGAAACTTGAGACCACCTCTGCCCCTGATTCTAAAATCCATCCGACAAACTAAAGCTCGAAGCCAAGATAAACATCCCAACATACCATGGCATCCAAAAAAAGGCAAGGCTAGGCTGAAAACTATTGTCATAACCCAACAAAACCATGCCACCGATAGCAAGAGAACCATACACCAACATGCAAAGTCACGCATGTCCAAACCAACAAGGAAATCACACATGCAAAAGGTTACCTACAAGTATTCCTGATGAAGCTTCTTGATCCTTCTCTTCTTTCTTGATCCTTGCTTTCCTTCCTTTCCCTTTACTTGCTTTTCCTTCCTTGATCCAAAGCTAGAGTGCTCTAAGAAAAATCTAAGTGACCAAGAGTGAGAGAGAGAGAGAGAGAGAATAATGAGAGAACTCCAAACTTCAACTGACAAAAGGTTACTAATTGATCCTTGAAGCCATTTTATTAATGAGGCCTCTATTTGTTTCATTTTCCATTATTTTCCTTCACTTTCCTCCTCACATGCAACCTGTGACCTTTCACATTACTTTTCTCCTAATTTCCTTTATCTTCATAAATAAATGTGCCAAAAATGCCTTTCTTCCTTTTCATGCCTTTTCCTTAGCCTTTGCTAATTTTCCTTAGCCAAAACACACATCTATTGATGTCCACTAGGATATATTTGCTGAACATTCATCTTGGAATAAGTGTCCCTTAAAGGTGGTCTTATTTTGCCTTTATTGACTTTTATTAGATGAAATTTTCACTAGGGCTATTATAGAACCCTCCCCCTTGGGAAACACCTTCCTCGGTGTTAAAACACACCAAGACCTCAACAAAACTGCTAAAAAGAAAACATATTTCTCATGGATCTTTATAACTTATCTCATTGCAGTATTTACAATGAAAGACCTGCTCAAAAGAAAAACATCATAACAATGTGACAAGATAAGAACCATAATAAAATGACACCCATACTACTTATTGGAGCTTTATAACTTAGCTCATGGAGGTATTTACATCCATATACATATACATACATATACTGAAACATCAACAAAACATATTCCAAACATATACCAACATCAAACCAAAACTGCTTTGCCTATATGGAAAGCAATGAAGGATACAATGTCTGCATTTGATCTTCCATCTCCCATGTAGCCTCTCCAGGCCCAAAGTGCTTCCACTTAACTTTCTCTATGGCTCTATTCCTGGGCATGAGATGCTTCTGCTACAGTATGCACTGAGGCTCAGTTGGAACTCTCCTTCTTGCTCCACCTGCAATACAGACCAATCAATAACATGATCAACATCCTTTATATACTTATAAGCAATGAAATATGGAAAACATCATGGAATTTCATTGTTGGAGGCAATGCAAGTCGATATTCCACTCATCTAATCCTCTCAAGGATCTCAAAAGGCCCGCAATACCATGGTGCCAACTTGGCACATGAACCAACCCTCAAAGATCTTTTCTTCGGCTTGATGCAAAATACACATGCTCCCCAACTTAAAACTCCTTAAACACCCTGTGATGATCCACATAACTCTTCTATCTATCCAGTATTGCCTTTAGATTCTTCTTTTTAACCTACATTTCCTTCTCCATGTCTTCCATCATGTCCAATCCAATAAGTACCCTATTCACTAGATCAATCCAGCTGATGGGAGAGTTCCAACTCTGCCCATACAATGCCTCGAAAGGACTCATCCTTAATGAATCATTATAACCATTATTATATGTGAACTCAACCAATGGAAGATACTCCTCCCATTTCTTCTGTTGGTGCATCATGTACATCCTTAACATTTCCTCCAAGATCCCGTTGATCCTCTCTATCTGTCCATCTATCTGCGGATGATAAGATTTACTGAAGGCCAACTCTGTGCCCAACCCTACAAATAGCTCCTTCCAAAACTTAGAAGTGAACTTTACATCCCTGTTCGACACAATATTCATCAGAATACCATGTAGTCTTACTATCTCTCTGATGAACACTTGTGCTACCTCACTGGCTAAATAAGTAGTCTTTACTGGAATGAAGTGAGCTACCTTGCTCAACCTGTTAACCACGACCATAATAGAATCATGCTTCTTTATTGTCATTGGAATACCTATGATGAAATCCATGGAAATAACCTCCCATTTCCATTCCAGATCGTTATAGGCAATAGTAAAACACCTGGATGCTTACATTCTGCATTGACCTATTGAAAATCTAAACATCTAGCCACGAACTCTGCCACTTCCTTCTTCATATTTGGCCAATAGTAGAAATTCTTTATCACCGTCAATGTCTCCTGATATCCTAAATGACCCGAGCATGGGTTGGAATGAAACTCCCTCAAGATAAGCTTCTTGAGCTCACTGCAATTCGGCACATAGATCCTGTCTCTAAACCTCACCAAACCATCTTTCATGAGATAATAGTATGCATCTTGATCACCTGAACCAATACCTGTACCTATGCTCTGATGTCACTTGTGCATAATATCCATGTATTTGTCATCCCATTGTCCTGCCTACAAGATCCTATCCTGTAACTTTGCCCCATAAGAGCTCATAACTGCTATATGATTTAACTGTACCTTCCTGTTAAGAGCATCCGTAACCCGGTTCTCCTTCCCTTTGATGTATTTGATCTCAAATTCGAACTCACTAAGGGTAGCCAACCATCTAGTTTTCCTAGATTTAGATTTAGCTGATTAAACAAATACCTCAACCCACTCTGACCGCTCATCAATGTAAACCTCCTGCCAAGAAGATAGTGCCTCCACATCTTCAACTCATGTATAATTGTTGTTAGCTCAAGATCATGTGTTGGATACTTCTTCTCATGCTCATTCAATTTCCATGACTGATAACACACTACCTTTCCTTCTTGCATGAGAAATCCACCAAGTCCTCTCTTGCAGGCATCTGTACACATTACGAAATCCTTGTCTAGATCCACAATATTTAGCACTGGTGCATGTGTCAACAACTTCTTAAGCTGCTTAAAACTAGCCTCACATTCTTCTATACATTCGAACTTCTTACCTTTATCTTGCAATGATGTGATAGGATATGCAATGCGTGAGAAGTTCCTAATGAAACTCTTGTAGTAACCTGCCAATCTCATAAATGATCTCACCTCATCCACATTCTTAGGAGCTGCCCACTCCATGATGGACCTTATCGTTTTTGGATCCACTGCTATGCCATCCTTGGAGACAACATGCCCCAACTAATGTACCTCCATCTGAAAGAAGCTACACTTGCTAAGTTTAGCATAAAATTGATGCTATCTTAGCAATTTCAACACTGCTACTAAATGATCAACATGTTCTTCCTCATTCTTAGAATATACCAGTATGTCATCAATGAATACAATAACAAACTTGTCCAGATGAGGACACAACACACTATTTATCAAACACATAAATGTAGATGGAGCATTAGTCAAACCGAATGGAACAACAACAAACTCACAATGCCCATACCTGGTCCTCAATGCAATCTTCAATATATCCTCTTCCTTGATGCATACCTAATGGTATCTCGATCTCGAGTCGATCTTAGAGAACATTGTTGCTCCCTTCAACTGATCAAACAAACCATTAGTCCTCTGAAAAGGGTACCTGTTCTTAATTGTTACCTTGTTCAACTGCATGTAATCAATGCACAATCTAATATTACCATCTTTCTTGTTCACGAACAACATTAGTGCACCCCAAGGCAATGCACTTGGCCTAGTGTACCCCTTGTCCAACATCTCCTTTAGTTGCAACTTTAACTCAACCAAATCAGGTGTGCTCATAATGTAAGGTTCTTTTGATGTTGGGAATGCCCCTAGAACCAACTCAATAGAAACGTTTACCTCCTTGTGAGGTGGAAACTTTGAAATGTTTTTAGGAAATACATTCTGAAACTGATGCAAAACTGGGTACCTTCTTAAAACATCGGCATCCTCAACCTCCTTAACCTTGTCACTAGAAATGTGCACTGCAAATATCACACAACCCTTTCTGCAACTACGCTTAGCCTGCATAGCTGTAACCATCCTCACTGATGTAGGCTTATTCTTTTCTTGCAAATTCCTCTTTTCCCCATTATTGTCCACACACTCAATAGCCTTGTCGAAGCAATCCACTTTGGTTCTGTGAAGGTATAGCCAATCCATACCCAAAATCATACTATATTATCACAATGGAAATACATTAAAATGTGCTGCTATAGGCATACCATTTAACTCAAATGCACAATCTCTTACCCAGTGTTAAACTCTCTTCTTTGTACTTGTAGCCAACTATACCAATTAATATTCTACATGCACTTCTTTTCTCAAACCACACTTATCCACCAGGTCAGGATTAATATTACTATAGTTATATCCAATATCAATCAAAATAGAAACAACTTGATCACAAAGCTTACCGTCCATCTCAATGATCGATGCCTGATCATCCACCTACTTGTTGTGCACAATTGCATAGATATGAGGAATGTTATGACTAACATCACCAACTATATGAGCCACCCGAGCATTGTATATTTGGGGTCTACCACCACTCTGATACTGCGTACAATCCCTCTTATGATGATCCTTACCACCTATCCAACACTGTAATGGTACCTAACCACCACCTCTAGCTTTCTCCTCTCCATGTCCCTTCTCAGCTATATTGAATCTCTTGTAAGGAACTGCATTTTCTTTCTCACTCACATCTTGAGGTCTTACTCTCTTTGGTGGCCATTTTCCTTTAGCTTTCTCATTTCTTTTCAAGTTATGCACAGGCTCAATTTTCCACTTCGATTGCTCATAGCAATTCTTCAACTTTCGGATGGCCTCCTCCAACGATCTAGGCTCATCGAACTCAATCTGGTCTCTGTATGCAACTGGAAGTCCACTGATTAATCTCTGAACCTTAGCCTTCTCCTCCCTGAGGTAAGGCACATATATTGACAACTCCAAAAATTTTCTAGTATACTCATCATCTGTCATAGAATCCATCCGCAACTCATAAAATTCCTTATCCCTTTCATCATAGAACCTCTCAGACAAGTACTTCTTCTTGAAGAGCCTTTCAAATGCATGCCAAGTCAAATCCTCCTCATGTATATAGGGGTGATTTTAGGGGCGAATGTTCGCCCTTTGGAGAAATTAAGGGGTTTTAAATTTTTAGTGGGCGAATATTTTGTATGATAGTACATTTTTACAAATCACCTCAAATAGCCCACCTTATTTTAAGGGAGAGGGCAAAAAAGGTAAATTTAGCCCTTGAAATTAGGAGTTACAACCTTCCATTCGCCCATTTTCAAGAATAGGTTTTATTTAAGTGAATCCATTCGCTCATTTTCAAGAATAGGTTTTATTTAAGTGAATCCTATGGGCCAAAGGCCCAAATACGATATTTATAAAAGACGTATGGTAAATTAATAAAAATATAAATAAATGAGAGGTATGGTAAATAAATAAAGCATTTTTTATATTTACTCCATAAGTCACCTTATATACATGCAAGGTTGTAAACAAATAAAAATATAAGTAAAGTGGAGGTATGGTAAATAAATAAAACGTCTTTTTATACTTACTCAAAAGGTATGGTAAATAAATAAAAATATAAATAAACTAGACGCGTGGTAAATAAATAAAACCTCTTTTTATATTTAGTCCATAACCTTCGTTCTATGAAGGCTCAAGAAAGAGGTTTTATTTAAGTGAATCCTATGGGCCAAATACCATATTTGTAAAAGAGGTATGGTAAATTAATAAAAATATAAATAAACGAGAGGTATGGTAAACAAATAAACATTTTTTTTTATATTTACTCCATAAGTCACCTTATATTTA
>APFE030177323.1:1677-83155 GCA_000404065.3 Pinus taeda
TGAAAGAAGTTTTGATGTAGGTGATTGGGTATTCTTAAGGCTACAACCATATAAGAAAATGTCCCTCAAGCAAGCTAACAAGGATAATAAATTATCACCAAAGTATTATGGTCCGTGCAAGGTGCTGCAAAAGATTGGTACTATGGCATACAAATTAGAGCTTCTTGTAGCTTCTCGATTACACCCAGTTTTCCATGTTTCATGTTTAAAGAAGGTTATAGGCGATAAGCTCCCAGTTCAAACAATATTGCTAGAAGTTGACAAGGAAGGGAAAATTATATTGGAACCAGAAGTAGTCACAAAAACAAGAACTCGATAGCTACGAAATCAATCAATTTCAGAGTATCTTATCAGGTGGAAGAACTTATCTGCTAAAGATTCCACATGGGAGGATGAGAATTTTATACAGAAGAATCCAGAACTACTCAAGCGTTGAGGACAACACTTTTTTTGAAGGAGAGGGGCATGTTGGGTCGCTATAATACTAGTGGATTACCCATTACTAATTGTAGTTGTACCGCCTTAATCAATATTGTTGTGGCCCCTATTGTCCCCATATTGTTATTACTACTGTGCGCCCATAGAATCGCTCTATTGTATATTTTTGTGGCTTTATATTATTATTGTTAGGTTTGGATGGGTTATAAATGTGTGACCCCTTAGAGCTCCTATATATAGAAAGGAGGTTTTATCATTTGAATCATCCAAGAATTATTCATTTATGTAATGTAAAGGAGGTTGCCCCCTCGAAGAGGTTGAATTCTAAGGTGTTGATCTATATTTTCTATCTTTTCTTGAGCTGGTTCCATAACATTTTCATATGTTTTGCTTAAAACCGTAAATCAAAGATTTATTAGATAGTGTAGTAAAAGAAAAATAAAGCATCAAACGTAAGCAACACACATCAACACCAAGATTTAAGGTGAAAAACCAATGTGGGTAAAAACCACCTACTACTGTTGCCTCTGTCTTCTTTTAATAATAAGAAAATCTGTTTACAATCTTGTACTAGTGTGGACTCATAACAATATGCAGGATTGTACATGCAGAAGGTTACAACCTTCTCTCGTTCTCCAGCTTCTACTGGAAGGGAGATACAACCCCCCATCTCTTGTACTAGCCAATATGTTTACTAGTACGTAGGTGCCAACCTACAAAAAACTCAACTCTTCCACTAGGGACCACGTTTCATGAATTTTTAGACTCGATACTCCTGGATCACAACACCACAATCTGAAGGCCATGTTTCATTTAATTTTCATACTCGACCCATCAATGCTTTTAAACTTAAGCTGCATCAATCAATATCCAGTTAATATGATTAATCAGATTATTGTCACCAGAACACTGTGTTGAATCCAGAACCCTACATCATTATTCATAACGAGTTGTAACCTCAAAAATCATGCATTAGAGTGTATACGCCACTTGGCTGAACCCAAACTATTTGTATACCCTACTTCTATGAATTAAACCTACATATACCTTCAAAACTACTACAAACATAAACTTTTGAATGAAGTCTATACCAACCATCAATATGTTGAATATCTACTGTCAACTTATAGAGATTTACATAGGCAGGGACAAATATCACTTCTTCTCACTTATACAATCAATCAATTAAATGCCACCGTCCTTATGCATTCAGTTTAACATTCAGATATAAGAAGACTTCATTGATAGACAGCAGTAAAATAGCATAATTTTATTAGATAGATCAATTAGATCTGAAAAAATAAGGTTTTCTTTTGTATACACTACTTGAAAGAACCGAAGCTGCGTGTATACGCACTTTGGCCAAGACAAAGCTGCGTACAGATCTGTAAATGTTGATTCAAAACTTTTTGTAATTTCAGACTTCAGACAAATCCTCATCATGATAGATAACAAATAGAACATCAACAGAACATTAGATCTAGTCTCAGCCAATAACTGATCATTCAAGGAAAAATCATTTCAAGTCTCATTATTCCTGATCCAATGTTGAACTCGAGGTGCACATGAATATTTCAGATCTAGTCCCAAACATAATCTTGCAACTTCAAATATACTTCAGATAGAAGTATTCCCTAGAATCTTATTGCTTACACACATGGACTTATGATCTTCTCTTCCTTATATAGCTTTAGGCCCTTTGTCAATACCTTGGACCAGAAACACTTAGTACCAATACCTTAGAACAAAACCACTTAGGACCAATCCCTGGACGAAATACGTAGGGTCAATACCATGGACCAAATACCTTGGACCAAAAACTTGATTTTCCATCTCATATGCACTTTTCCTTCTGTGAAAGTGCGTGTGTACGTATACGCTCTTTTTGTTCTATGTTCCCATGTGTATACGCTACTTTGATTAAGTGAACCAGCATATACCTCTCTTTCTTCAACCTCTAGAGTCTGATCTGTAATCCTTTATTCTTAACTTGTTACATTGTGAGTTGTCATCTATGTGAGTTGCCATCAAGGACAACACATGTATCACAATGCCAACAATCTCCCCCTTTGGACTATGTGGCAACAACAACACCAATTCACTCTCCCCCTTTGACATGAAGGGCATAGGCCAAGATATTCTACCCTTTGATATACATTATACTGAGATGTACTAAGATATCCATGGGAGGTCCATGCTCCCCCTGAGCACATGCAAAATCTACAGGAATAACAGGACTCGATAAACTGAAATAGGTGAGTATGACCTTCCTATCACAAATGACTCATACATTTAACAATCTCCCAACCAAGTGGGGATACACTAGATTTGACTCATCCACCAACCAAGTGGGGATATACCAATTGTTTATACATGATAGAAATACATCATCCATCCCATGCAAAGTGGGGATACAAATTACATCATTTGTCCAGTAGGACTCATTCAAATGTATGAGAAGACATATCACACCCTAGACTTTTACATGACTTAAGCAACAAATGGTATAAATATCTGAAGCCATAGCTAGACTCAGCAACCATAATGCCAACAATGTAGAATGCACATGAAGGCTAATGCTTCCACTCAACCTTTGTTACCTGTGCAATGACCAAGGCATCTTTGTCAGTCAGATAAAAGTTAATGAACAAAGCATATCGATAGACTGTAATCATCAACATTAGATAGAGAACCCATAGCAGAGTGTGCCCCACTATTTTTCCTGACTGACAAACATAGATGCTCCTTTACCCATAGAAATCTGCATGTGTACGCTACTATACTTCATGAAACACACCTATAATAACCTTTCTCTAAAAAAAACTGTAATCAATAGGATGATGCAACAACTACTCCCAGCTTTTGTCTGAGATATTCAAATGTTTCTTTGAGCAATGTTTTAGTGAATATATCAACAACCTATTATTTGGAGGGAACATAATCCAATTTGACCTTTTGTTCAAGCATTTATTCACGTAGAGAATGGTACTTGATGGGTATGTTCTTGGTCTTGAAGTGCATGACTGGATTCTTTGAAATATTGATGGCACTTGTATTATCACATAGAATGGAGATGGGTGGAGTACATGTGATCTGATTGTCTTACAAAGTTTTCATCATCCAAAGTAGTTTTGTGTAGCAAGATGCAGCAGCCACATATGCTGCTTCAGTTGTAGATAAAGCAATTGAACTTTGTTTCTTGTTGAACCAAGATACTAACCTGGAGCCAATATAGAATGCACCACCACTAGTACTTTTTCGATCATCAACATTTCCTGCCCAATCTGCATCTATATATGCATGAAGGGTAACATCTACATCTCTAGGATACCATAAACCAAAGTCATGAGTTCGTTGAAGATATTTGAAAATTCTTTTGACTGCCTGAAGGTGTGATTCCTTTGGATTTGCTTGGAATCTTCCAACTATTCCTACTACATGCATGATGTCAGGTTGAGTACCTATTAGATAAAGCAGACTGCCAATCATGGATCTGTAAGTTGGTTGATGTACTACTATTGATTCATCATTTGAGGTGAGACTGGATCATGTTACCATTGGGGTACATACAAGTTTACAATCTTCCATTCCATACCTTTTCAAGATCTGTTTGAGATATTTGGTTTGTGAAAGAAAAATACCATGTTTATTTTGTTGAACTTGTAAACTAAGAGAATAGGTAGTTCACCGAGCAAGGAAATTTCAAATTCTTGCTGCATTACTGAAGAAAAATTTTGACTCATGGATTCTTCATTGCTACCAAATATGATATCATCAACATAAATAATAATAATTAGCAATTTATTAGTTTCAATCATTGTATACAGATTGTTATCCGTTGAACCTTTTGTAAAACCTTCTTGATGTATATATTTGTCAAGGTGGTAACACTAGGCCCTTGGAGCCTATTTTAGACCATAAAGAGCCTTTTTGAGTCTGCATACAAGTTTTGCATCATTTCCAAGAATGAATCATTCTCGTTGTTCAATGTAAACTTCTTCTTCTAAATCTCCATTGGGAAAGGCTGATTTTACATCCATCTGGTATACTTTGAATTTCTGAAAGCTAGAAAGAGAAAGAAACATCCTTATGGCTTCAAGTCTGGCAATAGGTGGAAAATTTTCTTCGAAATCTATACCTTCTTGTTGATCATACCCTTTACAAACAAGTCTGGCCTTGTTTCTAATGACTTCTCCATTTTCATTTAGCTTGGTTTTGAATATCCATTTAGTTCCTATAATATTTTTATCATGAGGTCTAGAAACCAATTCCCAAGTATCATTCTTTTCAATTTTCTCAAGTTCTTCATCCATGGCCTTGACCCAACATTCATCTTTGCATGCTTCACTTACATTTTGAGGCTCGGTGGAGGATAGTAATTCTAGATAGCTTGAGGTCCCTGTAATAGTTCTTCTTGTTTGGACACCTGCCTATTTTTCCCCTAATATTTGTGTTTCTGGATGATTTTTCTGAACATACCTGGACGAAATCTTTTCTTGTACCATTATATCTTCTTCTAGTGCTTCATTGGTTTCTTCTTCAATATGATTTTGATTTGATGTGGGAAGATAATCCCCATCTTCTTCATTGTCATAATCTTCTGTTGATTTTATCTATTTTGGATTTTTGCATGCTTCATCAACTACAACATCTGCTTTAAAAAATTTTCCCAAGTTTTATATTATAACATTTATATCATTTACTTCGGAAAAAATGACCAAGAATAATACCTTCATCTACTCTGGGTTCAAACTTTACCAAGTTTTTCATCAGTCCTTTGGATAAAACATTTTCTTCCAAAAACTTAAAAGTAGTTTACAGTAGGAGTCTTACCATACCAAAGTTCATGTGGACTTTGAGTGCTATTTGCCTTAACATTTTCTTTGTTTAAAATAGTCATGAAAACGAATGCAGCCTCACCCCAGAATGTTGTAGGAGTTCCAGATTCAACTAGCATAGCTTGAGACATTTGTTGAACAGTTTTGTTCATTCTTTCTACACACCATTTTGCTGAGGAGTCCTTGTGGTGGATAATTGCCTTTTTATTCCATGTTATTCACAAAATTCAAAGAATTCATCTCATGTAAATTCCCCTCCTCGATCAGATATGAGGCATTTGATTTTTCGATGTGATTCATTTTCAACCAAAGCTTTGAAGGCTTGGAACTTTTCAAATGTTTCATCTTTATGCTTTAGAAGAACTATCCAACACATTCTGGAAAAGTCATCAATGAAAAAAATAAATTATTGTTCCCTATGAGGTGACTTTTTCCTTGTGGGTCCACATAAATTAGTATGGATAAGTTCAAGAGGCTTACTAGATGACCCTTCTTTTTCCATGAAGTGAACTCTAGCTTGTTTACTAATTTTACATGGTTTGCATACTATATTTTCTGGGATGGTGATATATGGAAGATCATGAATAACCTTGAGTCTACATGCTTTTATTATTTGAGAAAAGCTTAGATGTCCCAATCTTCTATGCCACAACCAGTTTTCATCATTTTTGCTTAGATAACACCGTTGTTGTCCTCCCTTGAGTATATATAAGCTTTTTGGAGTTCTTGTACCTTTGATCACAGTCTCTCCTGTATCAAGCTCATGAACAACACATCCATTTGATTGAAACACCACTTCATTTCCTTGATTAGACATCTGACTGATACTCAATATGTTATGCTTTAAACCATCTAGATACATAACATTTCTAGCTTTAACCTTTCTTTCAAGAAAACAGAACCTTTACCTTTTATGATAGCTAGAGTGTAATTCCAAATGAGACATTCTTTTCCTTTTGTAAGGAATTATATGAATGAAGTTTCTCTTTGTCACTTGTCATGTGTTTGGAGCATCCACTCTCAATGTACCATTGATTTACTTATCCTTCTTCATATAAGGCTATACCACATATTTCTATTTGAGATTCTTTCCTTCTCCATATCTTGGGATTTAATGGCATTTGCTCCTTCTGGGGTGTTTGCCAAAATTTTCTCATGCATTCAGATTCTTCATGACCAAAGTTGTTAGAGATTAAGGATTCTAATTCATTTTTGAGAGGAGAAAAGTTATTATAGGAACTTCTCTTGATCCCTATTACATTCCTTTGATTTCATGCTTCTCTAGTCATGACGATTTTGTAAGCAACACATTGAGTAGCTTTGTGCCCAAAATGATGACATGAAAAACATTGCTCATTAAAGAAGTTTCTACGACTATAGAATCTATTTACCCATTGATTGTAGTTTCTATGGATATTCATCTTTGGAGAAAATTGAGTATGATTTGCCTGAGGTTGGTTGTGGCTTCTATTCATCCTTGGAGTAAATTTAGTATGATTTACCTAGTGATCAACTTTACTCCTTTGCTGATGATTGTCATACTATTCCCGGTCTTCGCTGCATCAAGATAGCTTTTGGTGCATGTTGACAGCTTCTGTGATTGAGACGCTTCTTCAGTATATCCAAGAAGTATATTTATCAGAGGAGAATGTTCACCTTTGATAATTTCATTTAAAGTTTTTGATCCTTTAGCGAATCTAAGATTGAGAGATTTCGTTTTCTGAAGATTCTTTCTTAGACCCACAATTTCACATTCTAGCTTTTCATTATCTTTTTCTTTTCCAGCAAGTTGGTATGTCAAGGTATCTATAATCATATTCTTTTCTTCTAAACATATTTTGAGTTTAGAGATTTCCTCATGAAAGTCTTCCTCTTATAAAGCATCCCAAAAATTATCATCATCATAAGCCATGAGAAGTTTATAATCATCATTGTTAGATAAACCATCACTATCCTCTACTAAACTATCCCAAAAATCATTTCTATGATAAGCCATGAGAAGTATGTAATCTTGTCTAGTTTCATCTTTATCACTATTATATAAAGCATCACTAACTTCATGAGTATAGTAACTCCTTTTATTCACAACTTGTTTTCTATTCCCTTTCGCATATTCCCTTCCTTTCTCATATTTATATTTATGAGGACATCTGACAGCATAATGACCGACTCTGCCACAACCAAAGCATTTGAAAGGTAGCTTACCTCTAAACCTTCTAGAACCCCATTAAAGCATCTTAACAAAGTTTACCTCATCTTCTTCTTTTGAAATATGTCTTGATTCATTGTGTTCTTCCCTTTCTTTTGTTGAAGCTTTAAATGGGGCTTCTCTCATATATGATGGTCCTCCTTTTCTCATCTCAAAAGAAGTTAAGATTCCGTGAAGTTGTGTCATAGTGATATTCTGCAGATCCTATTTTCCTTCTACGACAGACACTTTTGATTCAAATTTAGAAGACAAGGATAATAAAATTTTCTCAACTAAGCTAACTCCCTTTATTTCTTCACCTAGATTTTTCATACAATTAACAACCTCATCTATACGTAAAACTAACTAGTTATACCTTCATCATTATGCATCTTAAGAATTTCATACTGAGTTCTGAGAGTTTGAAGCTTAGCATGTTTTACTTGAGAGTCTCCTTCGTAGCTTTGAACGATTTTGTCCCATATTTCTTTGGTTGATTTGAGCTGCATGACTTTGATAAAATTTGATTGTGATAGAATTCCCAATAAATTATTGACAACTTTGACATTGGTTTCATATTGCTTTTTACCTACCGCATCTGTAGGAATTGTTGTTGGAAATGTATATCCTCATTCCACAATTTCCCAGACATCCATCCATGAGATTATAGATAGGTTGTGGTTCTTATTTTCCAATAAACAAAGTTGCTCCCATCGAAGTTTGGTGGTCTGATGGATCCCATGCTTTATTCATTATTCATGTTGATAGATATCTGTTCAAGAGATCAAGCTTCTTCTGAAGCACCTGATTTGATACCAATTGTTGGAAATAATACTGAGAGGGGGGTGAATTAGTATTATCAGATCAATAATTTTATTTTCCAAACAGATTTATATATGTCACTTCAGTGAAGTGAACTAGCATGTACATGCGACTGTGATTAAAGAAATCAACGTATATCGAGAGAACTTGTGATTTAGACAATTTATCATGTGTTGAGCTTAAAACAGTATATCAGAGATTTGTTAGATAATATAGTAAAAATAGAATAAAGCATCACATGTAAGCAACACACATGAACACCAAGGTTTAAGGTGGAAACCCAACGTGGGTAAAAACCACCTGCTGCTATCGTCTCTGTCTTCTTTTAATAATAAGAAAATATCTTTACAATCTTGTACTAGTGCAGACTCATACCAGTACACAGGGTTCTACCTACAGAAGGTTACAATCTTCTGTCATTCCCTACCTTCTACTGGAAGGCAGCTACAACTCCCTAGCTCTTGTACTAGCCAATATGTTTACTAGTATGTAGGTGCCAGCCTATAGAAAACTCCACTCTTCCACCAGGGACAACATTTAGACTAAATACTCCTTGATCACAACACAACAATCTGAAGGCCACGTTTCATCTAACTTTCATATTGGACCTATCAATGCTTTTAAACTTAAGCAGCATCAATGAATATTCAATTAATCTGAACTATTAGATTATTGTCACCAGAACACTCTGTTGAATGTAGAACCCTACATAATCATTCAAAACTAGTTGTAACCTCAAAAATCATGCATTAGAGTGTATACACGACTTGGTTAAACCCACACTATGTGTATATGCTACTTCTATGAATTAAACCTCTGTATACCTTCAAAACTACTGTAAACATAAACTTTTGAATCAACATTGTATCAACCATTAATATATTGAATATCTATTGTCAGCTTATAGACCTTTACATAGGCAGGGACAAAGATCACTTCTTCTCACTTACACAATCAATTAATTAAATGCCACCCTCCTTATGCACTCAATTTTACATTAAGATCTAAGAAGACTTCATTGACACACACTAGTAAAACAACATATGGATCAGTCAGATCTAAAAAAGAATCTTTTCTTTTGTATATGCTACTTGAAAGAACCCAACCTGCATGTATACGCACTTTGGCCAAGATGAACCTCCGTACAGATCTGTAAATATTGGTTTAGAACTTTGTTGTAATTTCAGACTTCAGACAAACCCTAATCATGATAAATAACAAATAGAGTAGGCAAAAAAGATTAGATCTAGCCTCAACCAATATCAGATCATTCAAGAATAAGTCATTTCAAGTCTCATGATTCCTGATCGAATAATTAGCTCAAGTTGCCTCTGAATATTTCAGATATCGTCCCAAGCATGACCTTGCAACTTCAAAGATGCTTCAGATAGAAGTATTACTTAGAATATTATTGCTTACATGCACGGCCTTATGATCTTCTCTTCCTTATATAGCCTTAGGCCCTTTGTCAATACCTTGGAGCAAAAACACTTAGTACCAGTAACTTGGACCAAAAAAACTTTAAGACTAATTACTTGGACCAAATACCTAGCGTCAATACCACAAACCAAATACCTTGGACCAAAAACTTGATTTTCCATCTCATACACGCTTTTCCTTCTGTGAAAGTGTGTGTGTACGTATATGTGCTTTTTGTTGTATGTTCCTCTGTGTATATGCTACTTTGATAAAGTGAACCAATGTATACCTCTCTTTCTTCAATCTCTGGAGTTTGATCTGTAATCCTTTATTGTTAACATGTTATGAACTGTCATCTGTGTGAGTTTCCATCAAGGAAAAAACCTATATCATATTGCCAACAAAGAGCACATGTATAATTTGACAAATAACTTGTGATCTCGGAGCACTTGAAATATCTAGTATACATGTTGAAGATGTCTTTCATAGGTTATGTTTTAGATGAGAATGTCATTAAAGAAGACCAGGAAAATTTTTGCAGATATGGTTTTAGAAGGTGGTTCATGAGGCTTTGAAAAGTTGATGGAGCATTACAGATACTAAATGGCATGACAAAGAATTCATAATGGCCTTAATGATTCAAAAGACCTTTTTAGGAAATTCTACTTCCTTCATGACAATTTGGTGATAGCCCGAGTGAAGATCTATCTTGGTAAAGAATTTAAAACCATGTAATTCATCAGGAAGAGCACGAAAAACCGAAATAAGAAATGTTTCCTTGATAGCAAGCTTGTTAAGGGACCGAAATTCCAGACACATGTGCCATTCTCCATATTTCTTTAGAACCATGACCATTGGAGATGAATAGGGGTTGATGCTGGGACGAATAACAATGACTTCAAAGAGTTCCTCAATGATTTTTTCAATGTCATTATTTTGGGAAAAAGGATATCAATATGAAAGGACATTAAGTAGTTGGGTACCCAGGACCAAAGGGATGTTATGATCATATTCAAACCTAAAGGGAGGAAGCTGCTAAAGTTTTTCAAAGACATGATGGTGGAAATCTAATACCTGTTTCATCTCAAGATGAATATGAGGAGTAATAAATTCAATGGCATGGATGTCATGGAATTGGGCAAGTACTCCATGATGGCCATTTTTTTAAATCTTCTCTATTCGATGTGAGCTGATTATAGTAGGTGCACCTACCTAGAGTCCCCTTAATTTATGATTGTGGTTGTTCTTCTTAAAACTCATGTATAACTCATGGAAATCCATTGTGAAATGGATCGACGTCTGAATCCAGTCAACACTGAGGACAATGTTGCAACCACCCATTTTGATGGCGAACATGTGGGTCTTTAGATGGTATTCTCCCATCTGAAGCTTAATATTTTCATACCATCCTTCACTTTTCATGGCCCATTATCAATGATAAGGACTTGGAAATTAGATACCACCCACAAAAAATAAATGGACAACTTTTGCGACTCTCTTATGGATAAAGTTATGAGTGTTGCCACTATCAATCAATACCACTATTGGACTGTGTTTAATAAAGCCTCATATTATGAGAGACTAAGGCGAAGAAGTGCTAGCCAAAGCATGTAATGATATAATCGTCTCATTGGGCAGAGCTGTGAGATGATTGTCGGTTTGCATTTCCCCCGCTTATTCCTCCGTAACCGCAAGGGATGTAGATCCATCCATTGATATGTTATAAATAGCATTAATTTGAAATAATTTTGTTCCTTGCATTTATGTTCGGGGGAGCACTTGTCATCACAATAGTAGCACAATCCCGTTCTCCTTCTTTCAACCATTTCCACTGGTGACACCTTTTGAACCTTAAGTGATTGGGTTGGGCTTGGAGCCTAGGTTGGATGTGCCTTGGTGACCAAATTTGGATGATTAGGCTGGGAATTTAAGGTAATTTCCACATCTAAGGCCTTTTGTCATACATCCAACCAAGTAGTTGGGTGGTGCATTCAGACATGTGCTTGGATGGCTTCTTTTAGGCCACTCATGAAACATTCAAAGTAGAAGTCATCTCCTAGACCGTCAATCATGATGGCCAATTGTTCAAAGGATGCAATGTAGTCCTTCACCATACGTGTTTACAACAAGTTAGTGAGATGGCCCAAAAAATTAGATTCCCAGTCAAAATGATCACATATAGATTTTGAGAACATGTTCCAAGTTTATCTCCCTCGATAAAAGTTTTGATGCCATTGCCACCAATGCCATTTATCTTGGTCTAAGTAAAGGGCCCCCACATGTAGTTTAGTTCCATCTTTGCAGACATCCTTAATGGAGAAATATTGTTCCATTGGTGCTACCCATACTGCAGAGTTAGAGCCATCAAATTTGTACATGTCCAACTTGGGTGTCTAATGGTTGGAAGAGTGGTGATTTCCATTGAAGTGAATGTGATGGTTTGATTATCCTTCTATGTGTGAATCAACACTAAGCTCCTCCCTATAATATGTTCTTATAAAGGCTATTAGTTTTGAGAAATATTGTGTAATAATGTCCTCGAATGCCACAAATATTTTCTAAAGCTGGTCAACCCTCTCGACTGCCTTTTTCACAGCCATAACTTTAGATCTGGTACCCATCATACACCAATCCCAGTCATTTTTTAAATTTTTTTTTAGCTTACTGAAGAGTATTCTACTTGGAAATAAAGAAACATCATGAGTCTAATAGTGTGGGTCACTTGAAGCCACGTTAGCAAAAAAATTGGAGCCGTAAAAAATTGGAGGCTTACAAGTGAATGGTAGTATTACGACCAGTACATCATCCTGAATGTAATGGGTTAAGTCTAATGCAAGTGTCTCAGGATGGTCTCAAACTCATTTTTTTTAATTATACTCCAAAAGGAGGTTTACTCTCCACTCATGAGTACTATAATGACTGAATTGTAGAAATATTGATATTGTCAAATGTCCTATGAAAATGAGGCATGAACTGTAGTAACAAAAGTGCTAATTAGGTGTGGACTTGAATGTGTTGTGAAAATATGATCTGGACTATGTCGGCCAAAACCCTCACTACACAGAGTTTTACCTGCATTGTGAAAAACCCAAATGTTGAATCTGAGTTATATGGTGGTGGAAAAAACCCAACTATTGGATATCATCTAGAATATGAGCTAGAGGTTGAGCTTCAAATAGCGGAGGGAACTATGGTCACAATGGAGTGTCAAGTGCTACAGATCACAATATACGTAGGGGTCCAATAATATTACTTGGCCCAATCTTTCATAGCGCTAACAAGGATGAATCATACCCTTAGCTATAGTACCCGACTGCCCTATTGTATCTATGAGTAATCTCCCCAAGTGCAATCCTTTGTGTACTATAGCAGCAAGACAACCAATTACTTATCTAAGGTTAGGTTTCAGGTGAGCCTAGGGGGCTTCCGATATACCCAAGGGTACCTAGAAGTGTGCCCAGTTCTGTCTAATTTGGTACTACTCATAGGGGTAGCCACGAGGGTTACAAGGGATTCCAACAACTGTGACCACCTCTTATGGCTCATGTGGGCATGCCTTCATAGATATATAGATTTAGGTGCTCAATGACAGATCGCGTGGTTTAAATATGCTGGAACACGTCTCTAGCGTAAAAAAGATTCTTCACAAATTGGAGGTACAACTGGCCTTGGAATGTGCTATCATACCACTTTTTATACTCTTAACATGCTAGAATTCCATAATACTAGAAATACCATGAAATATAGCCCAAAACAAAGAATTATCACATGAAATGAGAAAAAATGCAAGATATTTTATTATTAAGAAGCATATTCAATGTTTAATTTCCTCTTCGAGGGGGCAACCCCCAACAGAGTAGAGCTTCATTACAATAATACTCAATAGTATTTCCCCCACTAACTAAGAGTATTTATAGCTAAATGACATCCAAAACCATAATTATTAGTGGTCTCTTGCGTAACATAGGTTAACCACTTTATTTATTAACTATGGCTCATTTACAATTAATTGTAGTCCCTTTTCTCTAATGCACGTGAACCATTTATAATTACTAATGTAGAATTTATTGACATTCTAACTAACTATGACTCTGACTAGACCCATTGGGCTTATTACATAAATAAACAGGTTAGGGTTGGACAATAACAAAAAATATTATTGTAACTTAATAAAAAAAAAAAAACTTTTGGAAAAGACAATGTACACACTGCAATAACAATAAACATATCCTATTCTAGAAAATTCATAGTTCATAATACTTATATATTTTAGGCGTGGGTTTTTAGGAAATTTACTAAGGAGAATACCACTCCTCCCCACCAATGAGAAGGAAAAATAGTAATTTCCATTTCCAAAATAGTTGTTTGACTAGTGACCTAGAAAAGTTTGTATTATTCTAGCCCAAGAACTCAAAGACTCAGCAAGTCTGACTTAGAGATTCCATTAGTTTCCATTGGTTCCAACAAATTCAAAAATACCCTAACTGGCATCATCCATGGTGAGCTTAGTAATGTCAAGTTCTAGGGATTAATTCTTCTTTCTCCTTTCATAATTGCCTAAGGTGTTTTCCTCTCATACCCTTATCACTTATTTCCCCAACTAAGATGATTTATCTCTATGGATGGAATTAACTAACTCTAGCTCTCTAGTAAATGAAATTTTCACTCAGTGACATTAAAATTTCTGACTAGGCCTTCCACCAAGCCAATAATCTGCAAAATCACTACAGTAAAGATAAATTTATTTTTCACTGAGAGATATTACATTTGTTTCCTATATATAATGATAAAATGAAAAGCATATAAGATTCGGAGTCAATAAAAATTAACCAATATGTGTCGAAGCATTGGCTCTCTTAAAAAAAAATAGATTCAGAAATACGAAATCATTATTTTTAAGGATTCCAAGTTAATAAACAAAATGGTGAAGTCAATAAAAATTAACGAATATGTGTCGAAGCATTGGCTCTCTTAAAAAAAATATTAATTGACGAAGACAGAAATAGGAAATCGTTATTTTTAAGGATTCCAAGTTAATAAACAAAATGGTGAAAAACAAAGTGCGGTAAAATTGTCAACATTTTTAAATATTGGCTTTCTTATTATAATAATAAATAATATACACCGAACATTATATTAATATTAATAATATATATTTCTTAATTTAATTAAACAAACATTTAAATTTACGTACAATAAAATTATACTTTTAAATATGGTTATATTTTTGTAAAACATCAGGGTTAAATGCATATACGATTCAATCAAAATATATGAATTAATAGTTTAAAACATGTATCCCAACAAATATTTCTAAATTCAAAATTAACTCTGGATTAATAAAGCAAAAATGTTAAAAATAGTCATACTTGAGATTCTAAGACAATAAGAAATTAATTTTGATTCTTTATATTAAATATTTATTATTATTATTATTATTATTATTATTATTTAACTATTACCATATATAAAAATGATATTTTAATTATGGGATACATTGTCCACACTAATTATTTTTCATGTTAATATATTTTTATTAATTTTCAATATTTATAATTCATTAACTTCTTGGTTTTTGGGCATTGAACATTATGTGAACTTGTGTTATATATATATATATTCTAAAATTATATTAAACATAAAAATTATTAGTATGGATATAAACATGGTTTATTCTATTAATTTATTATTGACCAATGCAAGTTATAATATTTAACATTGAAAAACAAAAAAATATTTTCGAATATATTGAAAAAATTATTTTTCGAACATTTGACTTGAAACATAAATTTGAAGGTACTATTGCAATCTTTGTGCCATGTAGATAATTGCTTTATATTTTTTTTTCGAGTATTTCCTAATGTATTGCAATATTTATGTTGTGATTTTTAAATATTTTTGCAATGATATTTCATTGCTAATCTTCATAGGAAAAAATATTGAATTAAAATCTTTGAAAATAGTTCATACTCATGTAAGTCACCTATTTACCATCAACGTGCCATAATTTAAGGGATTATTTGCATATAATATGAATAGGAAGAAGATAGAAATAAATATGCCTACCATTACTTATGTTTTCTTCAACTCTTGAATAAATAGGAGTAAAAGCTTAAGTTTCCAAAACTTAGTAGTGGTTACTACCGACCAAAAATTTATACAAGTCATAGTAATCAATTAAAGGATGAATATTTTCATAGCATAAACAATTTTGTTTAATTTATATAATATTTTTAAGAGTATAAAAGAAAAGAAAAAATTGTTAATATATTTAAAAGAATATGACAAACAAAATAAGCTGGTAAACAAATGAATTACACACATATGCTATAAGGAAAATTTAATTCAACACTTATACTATATGGCTAGTCAACAAAGTTACAATTTTAGAATCTAAATAGTTGCCCTAACTATTTGGATTCATATTTTTCTTTTGGTTTTTTCTTTTTGTTTCCAACTTAACACCTTTATCATTGCAAAACATGAGATTCTTCATTCATAGTAAGTATTCATATGAGTATTTCATTGTTGGTTTTTTACTTTTCTTCTCAAAAAGTATTATAAATATCTTGTGTTCTTTCATTCATCATGAAATATAGGTACCGAGTATTTTATAGTGTTTTTTATGTTGTAATTTTTCTTTTTCAATATCACAACAAGTTTTCATATTTATTATTCATTTAGTTAGTTCTGTAATTATTTTGATATTTTCAATAGAAATCAGATTGACATATTCTCCCAAACTGATTATCTATTGAAATTTGTATATCTAGTGAGGTTGAAAATACATTAGGTGAAGGATAAAAAACCTTACCAGACAAGTTATCACCTCCCTTATGGTCCAATATATAATCCATGTTCATAGATGCTCTTAATTTTCTTGAATTGTTGCTAACTATTACTGATGTAGGTGGAGAGAGGTGAAAGGTGAGTTCGTTTAAACTATAAATTGGTACATGAAGGACCATCCTGAATTTCAGAGGAACAAACTCTTAAATACGTTAATAGTCTCAAGTAAAATTCCCTCACAGATTTCAAGGGTACTATAAATTGCTACATGAAGGACCATCCTGAATTTCAGAGGAACAAACTCTCAAATACGTTAATAGTCTCAAGGAAAATTCCCTCACAGATTTCAAGGGTGCGAAAGACGTGCGAGAAAAAAGTAGGAGACTGGTTTTTGAAAATTCAAGACTAATTTTTTAAAATGTAGGATTGATGTAACTATTTTACAAGAAGGGAAATTTCAGACTGGAACATGATATAAAAATTAAAGACCATGTCAAAGAGACCATTTTCAAACGAGTCAACTGGACTAAATTATTCAAATGTTATAAAGGTTTTTTTTGGAATTAGCTCACTCGTATCAAATTGGAAAGTCAACATGCAACATCTATTTTAGATAAAATGTACTAAATAAATCTCAATTTTTAGATGAAAATGTGTTTGCCAGCTAAAAAATGTTATTAAACAATTTTCTTTTATAAATAAAATAGAGTTTTTCAACTAAATAAGTGGAATAAAGTAAATTTGATTTTTAAATACATAGATGTCTAATTTTTAAATTAAAAATTGTTTTTTCGTATTGATATAAAAGCAATCGAAATGAAAAATTTCAAGAGTTAATGTGTAAATAAATTGAAATTTTCTAATTGAAGCTAATAAAAAAAATTATAATGTGTTTTTATTTTTTTTATTTTAATTAATCAAAATTTTATATAATAATAAATTAATAAAATAAGAATTAATAATATATATCAAAATTTCTAGATTTTAAAATTATGTAAGATTACTACAATTTTGAGTACTTTTAACAAAAGTAATATATTTAAACACAAATAAAATTTACTAACATTTTTACAATTTTTTAAACTTGGTTTTTAATTTAAATGGTCATAATTATAACGCCACAATTAATAAATTAATTTTAATTTTATCATAAATTTCTCTAGATAATAATAATTTAATTTTAATTTTATCATAAATTTCTCTAGATTTAAATTATGTAAGATTACTACAATTTTGAGTATTTTTACAAAAATAATTCATATATTAAACACATAAAATTTACCAACATTTTTACATTTTAAAATTAGTTTTTGTAATTCAAATGTTCTGTAATTATAACCACAAATATGTAATGTGTTTTACATATTATATCTAATAACATGTTCTTCTTTCTTGCATTAAAAAAATCATTCTCCACCACTTTCTTGGTCATCACATAAATCGAAATTATAATTTCCAAACAATTACATTTGTCTTTACTTATTAATTTTTAATTATTTGATTTATTCTACCTATTAATTTTCTTCTTTGTATCCCATAGTGACCTAAAATATATGAGTATGATTGGTATATATAGGTTAACTATAGGTTTCAGTTCGAAGGATTTTCTTCCATCATTATTGAAGAATTTTCATACTAAAGAAGCAATTGCATTTGTCAATGGTTAATAATGAAGTTAAGGGAAATAATTGAAGAATTTAGTTACCTAATTAGACCTGTTAGATGTTCAATTGTTTATTCCTCTAACTTATATACACATACATACATATCCTCAATTGTAGGCAATACTTATTTTATATAAACATTGAAATATTATATTTATAACTATGAGTGAGAGTGAAATATTTTTACCGTATCTCCTTGATATTGGGTTGTAATATGAGTGACCAATAAAGCAATGATATTGGGTTGTAATATGAGTGGCCAATAAAGCAATCACAATTAGAGTGTGACTATGTTTTATAATACTTTTAAGTAAAATTCACCAAATATGTGTATTTGTTTTTTATTTTTATTATACTCGAATATGAAGAAAAATATAGGAAAATATAGTAAATCTTAAAAAATATATATAATAGTAATTATTTGGGGCCAATTTCTCAACTATTAAGGTATTATTAAACAAACATATTGATATATAAATATGAAAATAAAATTAATATATAAGATGTATTGGATATGAAGTGGTACATGAGATATTGGTATAGAAATATGATATTTGTCCTAATTCATAAACTATGACATGCTCATAGAAAATATAATCAAAGAAAAAATGATCATATAACACAACATGAATCATGAAAATGAAAATAGAATTCCCCTTCTTCCCCTCATTAGAACTAGACCCAAAAATTGGTCAACTAAAAACTCAAATGCCCTGAACTGTTATTATTTGTGCAATGTGCTTTTGTATATGCCATAAGTAAATTTAGCACACATTAGATTTATGTTCTTCTTGTAGTGTTGTTGTTGGGAATATGCTTGTGTTTGTGGCAGAAGTGAATCTATCACATACTAGATTTCTAACACCTTGCAATGTTGTTATGTTCTTTTGTTTATGGTATAATGAAATATAACACACATTAGATTTATTTTACCTTACAATGTTATTATTCGCAATGTGCTTTTATTTGTGCTAGAAGAAAATATTATGGGTGCAAGATTTATTTTTCCTTACAATGATGTTATTGGTGATATGTTCATTCTTGTCCTAGAAGTAAATCCAACATGTATTAGGTTTCTTTAGTGATAAAATAATGTTGTTTTCTTATGTTTGTGCTAGAAGGAAATGTAGCATGTGTTATATTTTCTTATATCCTCCTACAATGTTGTTGTTGGCAACATACTTGTGTTTGTGCTAGCAGTAATTCTAGCACATGTTGGTTTTATTTTACCTAACAATGTTGATTTGAGATATTCTCTTTTTCCAAAAGGAAATGTGCCATGCTCAAATTTATTTCACCTTCCATTTTTTATTGGAAATGTGCTTGTGTCTGTACTAAAAACAAATATACCATGTGCTACATTTAAATTTCTTTCCAATATTGTCATTTCAAATATTATTGTCTTTTTACTAAAAGTAATTCTATCACATCCTATATTTATTTCACCTGACAATGTTGTTATGGATTTATTTTTAAGATAAAACGAATTTTACATACGATAGATTTATTTCACCTTTCAATGTTTTTATTGGCAATGCGCTTGTGTTTGTGATAAAGGGTAATATAGAATGTTATCTTTTCACAATGTAATGTAGTTGTTGGAGACATGCTTATGTTTGTACCATATCCCACTCTTAGATAACATATTTCATATGAAAGGCCTTATAATCATTTGAGGGTTTAAATTTTTTTATATTGTAACAACAATCTATGTAAACATGGACTAAAATCTCATCGTTTCTAAATGGAAAGATCAAATTTTAGAAGCATGGAGATGTCCTTGGATATATAATTATTGCAATGTTTTTATTGAAGATGGGTTTGTGTTCACGTTAGAAGGAAATTTAGCATGGACTACATTTACTTTAAATGCAATGTTGTTGTTGGAAGTCTTCCTATATGTGATATAAGGGAGTATATCATTGGTTACATTTCACTTCCCTTGCAATATTTTTAATGAAAATGTGCTTGTGTTTGTGCTAGAAGGAAATATAGCTTACACTAGATTTCTTTTGGTTTGCAATTATGTTCTTGGAAATATGCATGTGTTCGCGCTAAAAACAATTCTAGCATGTGGTAGATTTCTTTCACCATACAATGTTTTCATTGGAAATATCCATGCATTTTTTATAGAAAGAAATCTAAGATGAAATATATTTATTTTACTTTGCAACGTTATTGTTGGAAATATGCTTAATTTTTTGTTAGAAGTGATTATATTACATTATATATTTATTTCACCTCACAATATTGTTGTGTTTGGGTTTTTTCCAGGTGGAGATCTAGAAGAAAATCTAATGATCACCATAGTTAATGTTTATTCATTGTGTTTTGATTTTATGGATTCTAAAGAAAAATAATAATATACATGACTATAAGAGATAAATTTTGTATAAATATGATATTGTTGTAGTCTCTACAATTATTTTTATTTATTCACGGTATAATGTTCTCTTTTGGATATGTGCTTATGCCCGTGGAAGAAGGAAAGCTAGTAGGTGCTAGCTTTCGTATAGTGACAATTAAAAGAACATAATAAATTATTCGGAGGTTCCCTTTTTCTTTTTTTTGATCAAGTAAGAGTGGTACCTTCTATTAATCTAGAAAAAATACATAATGTACATAGAGCAGCACCAGCTCTATGAAAATTCAACATGCAGCTGGGCTGGAAAAAACGCGAACCTAACTCCAAAATATGTGTAAAGCCCGAACAAGACTCCAAAGGAGCTGTAAACAAAACATCCAAAAAACACCCATGAACAGTGCACCCTCAAGGCATCACTCTGGAAAACCAGCGAACTGGAAACCTACTCTTTGAATTGCCATACATTAAATAACCTGTCGTGCCTCAAAACGCTGTCATGCATCAAAAAAATTGAACGCTTTTGATGATGGGGCCCATAGGTCTGAATGCCCACAAAACTACAACATGTAACCATCCAAAGGCCCACAAAACTACATCAAATTTCCCACCTCAACCTTCAGTTACCTTATTAACTCGAAGACTGTGCGATCTAACCTTCAATGATCAAACGGTCAAGAGTTGATTTCGGGTCGGCACCTTGCCCACACTTTATCTCTTGTTATGGACCTGGAAAGAAACATAGGCCACCTCTCTAAACTATTTCGGGTCCAATTGAAGAAATAACAATCGAGCAGTTTTTCCTGCCAGAAATCCATGGGATGAAGGAGATCCACAGAGGTCTCAGCAACTAGCCCACTATTTAACTTCCCTTACAGACCCAAAGAATAAATAATGCACCACATTATAGTTTTTCAGGTCCGTTTGGAGAATTAACGATCATGTAGTTTTCCGCCCGAAATCCATAGGATGAAAGCAATTTTGGCAACTCACCCACACTTTATCTTTTCATATGGACCCGAAGAGTAAATAGGCCACTAATTTATATTTTTCGGGTCTGTTTGTAGAATTAACCTACGAGAATTTTCCAGCCCGAAATCCATAGGATGATGGAGTTCAGGGAAATATTTGGTCAGGTACCTGCCATCTTGCCCGCCGTTTAGGACTTGCTGCTTCCTTGGGATTGGTCCACTTTCTTCTATTTCCATTAGACTTCTCTTTGCTTATTTCTTATGCTTTGAAAGTACTCCCTATCTGTGGCAGCCTATCTATGACAGTCTTCATCCAATTTCTCTGGGGGAGTCGACATCCAGTCATATCTTCTATTACAATTGGAAGAGTGTACCCCTTCATTCGCCAAACGATCTGCTAACCGGTTGGCTGTACTACACACATGAACAAAATTGAGGGTTCTCAGGGCTTTCATGTGGGATTGTATACGTTGATAGACCGGCAATAACCGCCAGTGTTTCGACACTCTTTCTGGTGCCGTGCCATTGCATATCTTCTTGACCGAATTAATTATCAATTCAGAGTCAACTTTAGTGATGGTACTATGTAAATTTGATTTAATCAAGATTTCAAGGCATTGCTATAGGGCCATGAGTTCCACCATATTATTAGTGGCCTTCCCAAAGTGGCTAGGAAAGATGACTTTTATGTATCCCTGCTCATCTCTTATGACTCTGCCATAACCAACCACCCTAGGGTTTCCTTTAGAGGTTCCATTTATATTGAATGGGCAAAAACCATGAGGAGGAGGTTGCTACATGTCCTTATCTGCTATTATATGACTTACAATATTGATTATGCCCTGGGGGAAAGGCACCTGTAGACCCAAATGTAATAGTATTTGTGCATCATGGTATTGACGTCGGTTCTCAAGGCGTTTCTTTAGAAGGGTGCCTACAGTCTCTTTGAACTGTATACTGATTTGAGCTATGATGCTTTGAGATGAGCCAACTCTATTCTTGGAAATCCTATTGTTGTGTTCTTTCTAGACATCCCAAATTAGAAAGCCTGGAACCAGTGTCATGGATTTGTTGATTATTTCTTTTTTAGAGAAGTTTCTCATCCAATTATTCAAAGTTCCAGTGATGCTGAAATTGTCTCTATCTGTTTGTCTGAAGATTGAAGCCACCCAATTCCACAAGGTGGAGGTGAATGCACAGAGGTTGAGTAGGTGTTCCATTGTTTCTTCTCATAATTCACATAACTCGCATCTAGATGGACCTGCTACACCTCTTTTCCAAAGGTTTTCCCAAGTCAAAATTTCTTTATGTTGCACCAACCACATGAACAATTTTATTTTCATCCAGTGTGGGTTCTGTCATAGATCCTTCCATATCTTATCAGCGTTTGGAAACTCAAGCCCTAGGGCCATTATCTTGGCTTCTTTGAGGTTGATGTTGCCTTTGTTGTTCCTTCCCCATCTTAGTTGATTTGACGATGTTGATGTGAACATCTTTCTTTGTTCCAAGATCACTGCAAGAGCTTCTACGTGGGCCTTCAATGGGGTTTCTTCAATATATACCAGGTCCTTCTGAATTCCACATTTTCCCTTGTTCCTAGCCTGATCCCAAAAGTCACTTAGCTTGAGTAAACCTTTATTGTCATTGTCATTCTTGAGATTTGCTAGTTCCTCTTTTAATAGGTTAGGTTCCTATTGCTATTTGTCCTCCCAAAACCAAGCTAGGTTTCCATCTCTGATCTCCCATAAACTATGTTTCTGAACAATGGCTCTATTCTCCCATGCTTTGCTCCAAATGTGGGAGCCTTTGATGAGCCCAGACATTCAAATGTGATCCCTTTCTTGCCAATTATTCACATACTTCTGTTTCTAGACCTTGTCTTAAGGGGTTACCGATTCTTTTAGCCATCTCCACCATAGTTTTGGCCCAAAAACTTTGCTTAGGGTTTCAAGGTCATGAAGTCCCAAACATCCATGTGTCTTAGGTTTATAGATCTTATGCCATTCTACCAAAGCCCATTTCTTTTTCTCTTCCCCTTTTCCCCAAGACAAGTCTCTTTGGAAATTTCTGATGTGTTGCACAACTCCTTTAGGAATAGGAAGGGCTAAAAACATGAAGATGGGATCAGTTTGTAGGAAAAATTTTGTTAGCACTAGCCATCCTACTAAATTCAAAGACCTGCTTATCCATTTCTGGATTTTGTCCTATTGTTTATTATTGACTAGCTCTCAAACTGCCTTGCCTAGAGGTTTGTCCATTAGAGGTATTCCCAGATACTTGGAGGGTAGTTGTTATCTTTGAAAGTCGAGAATTCTGATGAGGTTTCTCTGAATAGCAATTTTAGTATTAAAAAATAAAATCTTTGATTTGGTAAGGCTTACCTCTATATCAGCAGGCATAGCCAAGTCATTCAGGATTTGTTTGAAAGCTTTAGCTTCCTTGACAATGGGTGTACCCTGCAGCATAATGTCATCCAAGAATTATTGATGAGTCAAGGCATCCCCGTTCAGGTTGAGTTTGAGACCCTCGATTTTTCCTTCTACTTTGGCTGATTTGATCGCATTGCCTAAACCTTCCATCATGAGAATAAAGAGGAGGGGGAGAGTGGATCTCCTTGCCTACAGCCTCTCAAAGGCCTAAAGGTTCTATATGATGAGCCATTAAGTAGGATTGAAATATTGGTTGTGGTGACAAGGGCAATTACCTATCTTATACAGTTGTGGTCAAAGCCATACTCTTTTAGTACTTCCCTAATGTATGCCCAACTTATCTTATAATAAGATTTTGTTAGGTCAAGTTGTATGCTCATACCTGCTTTCTTATTACTCTTGAGAGAACGTACCACCTCGTGAGCTTAAATGATGTTATTTGGAATTTTCCTTCCTTCCACATATCCAATTTTCTCCTTAGACACAAGAGTAGGAAGAAGGGGCTTGCGCCTATTTGTAATTACTTTGGATATAATTTTGTACACCACATTGCATAAAGCTATGGGTCTAAATCTATCTGGTGTCATAGCTTCTTCCTGCTTTGGAATCAAAGTTATGAAAGAGGCATTAAGTGCCCTCAAAATAGTTGTGTTTTTCCTCGACTCCTCCACCACATCAAGGATATCTTATTTTACTATTTCCCAACATGCCTTGGAGAAGTCTAAATTGAACCCATAGGGGCTTGGAGCTTTCCCATTTTGCATCTCTTTGATGACTTTGATAACCTCCTCTTCAGTCACTGGCCTATTAAGATTGTAATTGTCTTCTCTAGTTACAAGCTTAGGAATGTGCTTTGTTAAGTTATTGATAAATTGTGATATGTCTATGACAGGCTCCTCTACTATGCTTTGGAAATGTTGTACGAGAGAAGATTCAATTTCTTTGCAAGTGTTGAGCTATTTTCCTTGAGTATCTCTAAGTTTTGAAATCCTGTTATGAGACTTGTGATCCATAGTTGACTCTTGAAAGAACTTTGTGTTTCTTTCTCCTTGTTTTATCCATTGCACTCTTGATTTCTGTCTCCAGAAGATCTCCTCTTTCATGCATTTGTCTTACCATTCCTATTCAAGAGAGTCAGCTTGGATTTTCCTTTCCTCAGTAAAGCCATCCATGATGAGGACCTGGTTAATTCCATGTAGCTTATATTCAACTTCTTTTTTCTCTTTGAATATATTTCCGGACTTATTTTTGTTCCAATCTTCAAGTCTGAGTTTCATGTGTTTCAGTCTTTGATGTAGAAGCAACATATTAGTTCCCTAAATGGGCATATCTTTTGCCCACCATTTTCTAATATTGTTAATGAAGTCAGTGTGGGTGAGCCAAATATTTTCAAACCTAAAGGGTTTGTTTCTCAAAGTGCCTATAAAAGAATCTTCAAGCTGGATAGGCCAGTGATTCGAACCTCCAAAAGGGAGGATTAAAGTAGAAAATTCAAGGCCTATGAGAACGAGGTCCTCAGACATAATAAATCTATCTAGTTTAGAGGCAACTTGAGAAGCTGCTCCCCGCTTATTATTCCAGGTGAAGGTACCAATTTCTGTCTCTGTATCCACTAGACTCATGTCATTTAGGAAGTTATAAAAGGCTATGGAGTCTCTTCCTCATGTTATGGTCCCACCTTTTTTTCCTGTAAGAGATTTGATCATATGAAAGTCCCCTCTTAGAATCCATGGCATAACAGGATATCTTTCTCTTAGCTCCTCTAGAGAGATAAGAAGCCTGAGTTTGTCTTCAATCTTTGAGGACCATAGATATTTGTGATCAAATAGACTTCCTTATCACCCAAAGGTTGGATATCGATAGGTAGTTCCTGGATGCTTCAGCAACTAGGATTCCAAGTTTCTGGGGGTTCCTTAGTGTGAGAATCCCTCCTCTTGTGTTTTATGTTTTGACTTCTAGATATTCATACTTGATGAGCCATTTTCTATGTACCTCTCTTGTTTTATCTATTGAACATTTTGTTTCCTGGATAAACACCATATCTGGTTTTTCTTATTTTATTCTATTGCTAAAATTTCTTTGGTTCCTTTTACGTCCTAGACCCCTAATATTCCAGGTTCTAAGCTTCATTAAGAAAGGTTTGTAAATGATTAACTAGTAATATCTTTCATCTTATCTGAGTTGATCATGAGTTTCCCACACTCTATCAGCAGCTCATTTGTCTTTTTCTTCCTCTTGTCTTGATTGGGTTCTTGGGAGTGTGTCTCGATGTTGCCTCCATCATTTTTACCCGTCTGTTTTCTTGGCTATCATGGTTTCCTTTGACTCTAGAACCCTTTGCTTGAGATCTCCAAAGGAAGAGTTGTTGTAGTCTGTCAAACTCCTCTTATGGTAGAGGCTCAACCCCTTTGGCGGTTCCCTACTCCAGGAACTTTTCTACATCGAGATTCTCCCTTTCAAGAATTTCCTGCAGGTCATGGTCCTTTGTTCCAACCTCGCTTTGGGTTATCTCATGGTCCCCATCAAGTTCCATAGTGCTTTGAAGATCCTCCTTTAATTTGTTGTTTTCAGGTATATCCTCCATGTTGTCTTCCTTTTCCTTCTCTGTAGGACTATCCTCCAGTACCTGGTTCATCCCATTGTTCCCATATTCCTTTTCTAATATCTTGAAGATGTTATGACTTGGTTGCTTCTCCTCATTGATTTTCTTTTGGTTCTTTTTCCCTCCCTTCCCTTTGCCTCCCACCTTGGTAAAGCCTTCAGTATCTTTATCTGTGTTGGTTTTAATATTTCTCTCCATTTTGTTTAATGGGTAGTCTCTGAAGAGGTGCCCGTGTTCATGACATTTGTGACATCTGAATGGGACATGTTCATAGTCCACTGCCTGCACCCATTCTTCATCATATACTTCTGGAATTATTTCATCCATAAGTGCTCTAGATAGGTCCATTTCTACATATATTTGGGCAAAGGAGGTGTATTTTCCTCGTAGAGTCACATCTGATATTTTTAAGAAATTACCTAGTTTAATTCCTATGGCTTTTAAGGATTTTGGTAGCCAATAATCTAAAGGTAGGGAGTAGAGTCTTATCCCAGCACTAATGTGAATGTTTGTCATTTCAAGACAAAGTCCATCACGTATGGTCATATGTACAAGCCTGCAGCAGCATAAAAATATCGTCCTCCTTCAAACACTCTGTCTTCGTTCGCTAAGTTTGTGAACACTACTGTGAAGAAACCCTTGGACCCAAGGTGAAGATTTATTTCACCCTTAGGTTTCTAGTGGTTCTTTATCCATGCATGCAAAGCCTTCTCTGTTGGCCATATCCCCATAAATTTTCATATTACTGCATAAGCCGCCATGTGATCCCTGTGCACCTGTAGTGCTGGATCACTTAATACAAACCGGGGTGTGATAGTTGACATAGGTTTACAGAGTCCTATCATATTCTTGTGTTTAGCTCTTTGACTGCCTCCTCATGTTTTTTTCTCTCTTCTGACTTCCTCATGATTCTCTTCCTCCTACTATGATCTAATATGTTTATGGTTTTCTATGTTGATACTCCAAGATTCTGCCTCCATTGGTTCCTTGAAGTGGTTTGAAACTACATGACTATAGGAGGGAGTGGAACTCCACCCTCCTCACCCCTCCATGGTAATCAACACTCATACCCTATTGCAAACACTAGTTCATCTAGCTTCCCCCGTAGTCCCCCCTGTGTCCTGTTTCAGAGGTGCCCTTTTTCTAATAAACACCATGATTAGATATTATTTTGAGTTCAACACTTGTTATTTTTCTTGCTCATTTGTTACATGTATAATGATGAGAGTAGTTATAGTATTTATAAATTCATATTTTCTTCAATAATTCGAAACTCTGGTAATAGTTTTTTACTTTATTTTCAGAAACCAAGGACTATGAATCTAGTTAGAATTCAAAGGAAGCATCCGAGGAAAAAGGAAGTTCAATAAACACAACACCAAAATATTTAAATGGTCTGAAAATTTTAAAATTAGTTTATACTTTGTTAGATGGTTAGACATCTTGCTAGTAAATGGTTCTCAATTAATGAAGTTTGTCCTATCCTTATTCTTGCAGTAAGCTTGCATATGGTTTGAACTTATTTTATTTATTCCACATATATCAAATGAGATGTTAAAAAAATTAACTATATATTTTTAAAATTATCGTTATATTTTTCTACAAATGTTTTGATATGCTAAGAACTATGGTATAAGTGAGATTAAAAAAAACATCATGGAAAAAAGTGAATTCAAATATGACACAACACAAGTCTCTTATTGTTGCTATGGCATTTTCAAATCTATTTTATGTTCATTTTCAAACAATTAGACAATATTCTACTATGTAATTTAAGGTTTAATGAATTTTGATATACCATTGAATGATCACCTAGTCAAAATTTCTATGAAAATTGACATAGACCATGTTAGTATTAATATTCCACATTAAAAACCCACTTTCACACAGAAAACCATGGAAATATCCTTAGGAGTTGATTTTTAATGTGGAAAACCCATACTAACATGGCTTTTTTTCTTTTCCAAGTAATTATAGCTAGGTGATAACTTTTGGTGTCATATAGTAAACTTGATTAACAAATGTACTCCTATATTATCTTAAATGTAAATGGAAATAGTTTATTGTAAAGTTGTTTAATAATATTTGGTATCTCATGTCTTCCAATTTTATTTTATTTTATAGCAATTGTGGAATATGGTGTGCCTGAAATACGAAGTAAAGTAATGAAGAGAAAACACAAAACAAGTGATATACAAATGATGTCTCCTGCAACTCGTATGGTGGTTTTGTCAAAATTGAAATGAAAATTATGTGAAAATATTTGAAATTATAATTTCATTTTGATTCATACAAATATTTTTTGTTGTTGTTTGCAGAATTGGTTGGCCCCAAAGGAAGTGAAATGATACAACCATCATTTAAGAAAAATAAATTTTATTCAACTCAAATGGCAGCATCAATAAAACCATGTACTTCTACTTTTTAAATGACTAAAAAATACAATACATCTAATAAATATGAGTTTCTGTAATATTGGTATGTCCAAATAGAATCTCCCATTAATATGTTTGATGCTATGTATCTATCTCAATCCATAGATGGAAAATAACTAGATATATTAGGAATCATTATTATTTATATGCTTGCAATGAAAATTACACTGACTTTCAAGTGGAGGTTATTAAAGAAAATGAAGTAAAATAATTTATTTTCATGTGGAATATACAAAATTTAGACTAGATTTCGTTCAAACTTCAAGTACTGATTCATCAAATACGATAAAAAATTCATTGTTTGAGTTAGATAGCTATTATATCTTCACTAAATATTGACTAAATAGTAGCACAAATATTTTATAACACACCACCAATGTTTTGAGATATCACCATTTAAGATGTACAAAAATATCATCTGTGCTTCTTCATTTACATCAGAAAGGTAAACTTTTTGACAAAATAATAGATGATAAACTTGATTCTCAATTACATTCTTTGAGAATATTATATTTACTGACTGACAAAATAACATAACATAAAGTGATCTCAAGCATACTACAAAATTTCAAAAAGCTAGGAAAGTTGAATCTGAGACAACAAAGCTTGCAGATCGATGTGATGAAATTCATCAAGCATTCAAGCATTTTAATCTATTTTCAAGATCCTTTAGCCAAAAAGTGGATGTTGAAAGATGTACAAAAGCCCCCAAAGTCTTTAAATGGATATCACAAGATGATTTAAATGTTCAAGTATTAGTGAAATCATTCCTAGAGAAATTTCAAACCTCATTGCCTGATGCTCTTCTGAATATATTTGACATGAATGAGTTTGATCCATTGGTCAACTCTATCAAAATTATAAATGAGGAAGATAAAAATGCTAACAATATTAATTTTTCAATAGTTGATGGTCATTGCACCATTCAATCAACAAAAGAAATTTTAACAAATCAGAAATAAAATGTATCTATGGAGGGAAAACAAAAATATAAAAAGTGTAATGCTCGATTCTTGCATCCATCAGTTTAACCCACTAAGGTGATCCATATTTGTTTTCAACTAAATTATGCAAATAAGGAATTCTACAAAACTCCATTTATTGATTATGTGCGCTCTGCAATACATTTCTTAATTTCCAATGACATATTAAAGAAAATGAGGATTGGATGTTCTAAGAAAGTTGAAGACAAGTTATGTAATTTTATTTATTTTGGCGTTTAACATTTTGTTATCGTATCTCTTTTTATTTTAGATAAATGATTAAACATGATAATATAAGTCATATTTTCTCTTATTTATAGTGAACTCTCGTCACTTTATATCACATTATTTAATTTCATTTATACATTGAATTGTTATTATCTTATATTTATTACTTTATGAGGTAGATGATGAAATGTTGTGCTCCTTCTTCAACTGTCCAATTACAATTTTTTTATATAAATAAATTCTCTTATATCTTGATCAAGCTATTTGGGATAAAGGGGACACTATTATTAAATATTACCAACCAGGCACATGAAAGTGTTGTCCAAGCCAACCTGATTTTGGGATGACAATGACTACTCTTAGCCCCCTTTAGGGATTAACCATAGAATAAATTTCTTCAGTAGGAGATAATCCATTGGATGGAACCATTTAGTTTTATATTCCACCTCATCAGTCAAAAAATGGCATAAAATTAAAATATTACTGATCTAAACTGAAAAACATCATAAAAGTATTGGAAGGAATGGTTACATATTGTCAAGTTCATGATGATAAATTGAATGCTAAGACTCGTACCACATTCAACATTCTTGAGCTTTCTGAAATTAATGATATCATATTTTCCAATTTTTTCAACACAGTGGAGGGTTCTACTTATGTAAAACAAGCACAAAATACAAATATAGATCCCATTTCTCAACAAGCATGCGAAGTTCTTGACATAATGATAGATGGATCAACAAATGTTCAACAGGTTGGCAACAATTGTTGAAAATAATAGTGAAAGGGGGGTGGATCAGTATTATCAAGTCAATAATATTTCATTTCCATAATCAGGTTCATATATGCTACTTCAGTTAGTGGAACTTGCATGTATAAGCAACTTTATTTAAGGCAACTAGTGTATATCCTACAAACTTATGATTCAGTTAATTCATCATATGTTGATCTTTAATTAGTGCATCAGAACCATATAAACAGTAACCAGGTGTAGTAAAAATAGAACAAACAATACCACACATGAACACAAGATATAAGGTGGAAACCCAATGTGGGTGAAAACCACCTGCTAAAATCATCTCTATCTTCTTTTAATAAGAAACTTCTTTTACAATTTTTGTACTGGAGTAGTCTTATATCAATACGAAGGCTTCTACCTGCAAAAGGCTACAACCTTCTCTCATTCTCCAGCTTCTCCTCGAATGGAGCTACAACCCCCTAGCTCTTGTACTAGCTGATATGTTTAATATTATGTAGGTTTTGGCCAACAAAAAGCTACAACCTTGTCTTTTCTTCCATGGACCACATTTCATAAATTTTCATACTGGATCCATCAATAGCATCATTCAAACATCAAACATATCTGCACCAACCAATATCCTTTGCGCCAACCACAACTGAATCAATCAATCACTTTTCAGAATGTTCTAACTAGAATATAGTAACCAGAATACAGTAACCAGAACTTAGAACACTAACAGCAAACAGAAGCAGCTAAAACATATTTTATGAGGTATACGCTACTTCCATGTGTTGAACCTACGTGCATATGCACTTTTCTAAAGGCGAGCCTGCGCATAGATCTGTAAAGAAAATTTAAGATGTATACGATGTTTTGATATGCAGAACCAACGTGTACATGCGCCTTTTCTAAAGTGAACTTGCGTACAGATATGTAAATGATGATTTAAACTTTACAACAATTCCAAACATCAGTTATACCTATATCATCATATTTACAGATTTCAACATGTGCTAGTTATTCAGATAAATGATCAAACCACATAAAGATACTTCACTTCAAGCCTTAATATCTTGACCCAACATTAGATCTTATCCTTCATAAAATGCTAAGGTTCATCCTTGGTTCAAATCCTACTATGCACCATAACCCAATAACCTGTATTCTAGATCTTTCTCTTCATCATATATTCAATACTTAAGTGCACTTGCATAATGATCTTCTCTTCCTTTTATAATCTTAGGCCTTACTCAATATTATGGACCAAAACCACTTAGGATCAATACCTTGGACAAAATACCTCTGGTCAACACTTTGGACCAGATAACTTGGACCAATACCATGGATCAAAATACCATGGACCAAATACCACAGACCAAAACATTGTTTTCCAACATGTGCATGTCTTTCCTTCTATGAAAGTGCCTATGTATGATATACGCTCCTTATGGTTTGCTAACCCGCGTGTACACGTGGCTTGGTTAATGTGGAACCTATGTATACCTCTCTTTCTTCAATCTGTGAGTCTGAACTATGATCTATCATCTGAGTGAGTTGCCATCAAGGAAAACACCTATGTCATAGTGCCTAATCTGTGTCATAATGCCAATAATCTCCCCCTTTGGACTTGATGACAACCCCAAGTCACTCTCCCTCTTTGTCATCAAGGGCAAAGGGTGATGCTCCCCTTGATTTCATGGGATTTCTCTGATATGCTGAAGTGTGCTGATTGAGCTCCATGCCCCCCCTGGATATAATAAAGGTCTAAAAAAGGATGTTCTAAAAGAAGAACATGACTCTGTCATAAATGACCTTCCTATCACCAATGAATCATACATACATCCATCTCCCAACCAAGTGGGAATATACCAATTGTTTATACATGTCAAAACAATAACATTACATCATCCATCCCATGCATAGTGGGGTAACACAATAGGTCATTTCATGACCTTGACATTGAAAAAATACATGACATAGAGACCAAAAATCTGAAACAAGACCATGATAGTCATCAACAATTATCATCAGCAACATTTGTCAATCATCATCCAGACTAGAAACCATGATCTCACCATAAACCTACTCCTGCTGAGTCAAAAACAATTGTGAATATGTACAAAGATCTTCTAATATAATGCCAATAGTGCATTATTAGAATTATATGCTTGTTCTAAACCTGTGCCAGATGATCACTGTCAAACCCATATTAGGCTCCTTTTATCTTAAGTCTAGCCCACTACTTTTCTTTAAACCAACATATACGTGATTGTGTCCACATAAACCAACGTATGTACATGGCTACGCTTTATGAAACTCATGTATAAGCACTTTCCTCTGAAACAGACAAGTTTTAACAGCAAGATGATACATCAACTACTCCCAACTTTTGTCTGAGATATTCAAATGTCTCTCTAGGCAGTGGTTTGGTGAATATATGAACAATCTGTTCTTTGGAGGGAACATACTCCAATTTGACCTTTTGTTCAAGCACTTGTTCACATATAAATGATATTTGATGGGTATGTGCTTGGTCTTGGAATGCACGAATAGTTTACTTGAAATAGAATGGAGATGGGTGGAGTACATGTGATTTGAATGTCTTGTAATGTTTGCATCATCCAAAGGAGTTGTGTGCAGCAAGACGCAGCAACCACATATTCTGCTTCAGCTGTAGATAATGAAATTGAACTTTGTTTCTTGTTCAACCAAGACACTAATCTGGAACCCATATAGAATGGACCACCAGTAGTGCTTTTTTGGTCATCAACGCTTCTTGCCCAATCTGCATTTGTATATGCATGAAGTGTAAGATCTGTATCTCTTGGATACCATAAACCAAAATTCTATGTTCATTCAAGATATTTGAAAATTCTTTTAACAGTGTGAAGCTATAATTCCTTTGGATTTGCTTGGAATCTTGCAACTATTCCCACTACATGCATGATGTCTAGTCAGGTACCTGTTAGATAAAGTAGACTGCCAATCATGGATCTATAGGTTGGTTGATTTGCTACTACTGTTTCATCCTTTGAGCTGAGACTGCATCCTGTTACCATTGGGGTACATACTGCCTTAGAATCTTCCATGCCATATTTTTCAAGATCTGCTTGAGATATTTGGTTTGTGATAGAAAAATGACACCCTTATTTTGTTGAACTTGTAGACCAAGAAAATACGTAAGCTCACCAAGCAGGGACATTTCAAATTCTTGCTACATTACCGAAACAAAATTCTGACTTGTGGCTTCTTCATTACTACCAAAATTGATATCATCAACATACACAACAAGTATTAGCAATTTATTATTGTCAATCTTTGTATATAGATTTCTATCCGCTGATCCTTTTGAAAAACCTTGTTGATAGAGGTATTTGTCACGACGGTAATACCAAGCCCTTGGAGCTTGTTTTAGACCATAAAGAGCCTTTCTGATTCTGCATATAATTTTTGCATCATTTCCAAGGATGAATCCATCTGGTTGCTAAATATATACTTCTTCTACTAAGTCTCCATTAAGAAAGGCATATTTTACATCCATTTGGTATACTTTGAATTTCTGAAAACTAGAAAGAGCAAGAAACATTCTTATGGCTTCAAGTCTAGCAACAGGTGAAAAGGTTTCCTCAAAATCTATACCTTCTTGTTGAGCATATCCTTTACAAACAAGTTTTCCCTCGTTTCTAATAAGTTCTCCATTTCCATTTAGCTTGTTTCTTAATATCCATTTGGTTCCTATGATATTCTTATCATGAGGTCTAGGAACTAATTCCCAAGTATTATCCTTTTCATTTTGCTCAAGTTCTTCATTCATGACCTTGACCCAACATTCATCCTTGCATGCCTCATTTAAATTTTTATGTTTCATGGAGGAAAGAAATGCTAGATAGCTTGAAGCTTTTGTAATAGTTCTTCTTGTCTGCACACCTGCCTCTTTCTGTCCCAAAATTTGAGTCTCTGGATGATTTTTCTAAACATACTTGCATGGAGTCTTTTCTTCTCTTGTTATATATTCTGATGGTGCAATTGGTTTCTTCTTCAGAATTAGTCTCAATTGATGTGGGAGGATAATCCTCATCTTCTGCACAATCTTCGGTTTTTACCTACTTTTGATTTTTGCATACTTCATCAACCACAACATCAATACTTTCAATAATTTTCCCAAGTCTTTTTATAACACTTATATCCTTTACTTCAAGGAGAGTAACCAAGGAGAATGCCTTCATCTGCTTTGGGTTCAAACTTGCCAAGTTTTTCATCAATCCTTTTGATGTAATATTTTCTTCCAAAAACTTTGAAGTATTTTACAGTAGGAGTCTTACCATACCAAAGTTCATGTGGAGTTTGAATGTTGTTTACCCGAACATTTAATTGGTTGAGAATAGTGATGGCAGCGAATGCAGCTTGACCCTGGAAGGTTGAAGGAGGTCCAGACTCATCTAGCATAGCACGAGCCATTTGTTGAACAGTTCTATTCATCCTTTCTACCACTCCATTTTTCCGAGGAGTCCTTGAAGTGGAGGATCACCTTTTTATTCCATGTTCTTCACAAAAGTCAAAGAATTAATCCAAGGTAAATTCCCCTCCTCGATCAGATCTAAGGCATTTGATTTTGCGATCTGATTCATTTTCAACCAAGGCTTTGAAGGCTTTTAATTTCTCAAATGCTTCATCTTTATACTTTATAAGCCTTATCCAACACATTTTGGAAAAATCATCAATAAACAATATAAAGTATTCCTCTCCACAAGGTGAATTTTTCCTTAATGGTCCACATAAATCAGTATGAACAATTTCAAGAGGCTTACTAGCTGATCCTTCCTTTCCAGGGAAGTGCGCTCTGGTTTGCTTACCAAACTGACATGATTTGCATATTGTATTTTCTAGGATGCTAATATCAGCAAGATCATGAACAACTTAGAATCTGCGTGCTTTTCTTATTTGAGAGAAGCTTAGATGCCCCAATCTTTTGTGCCATATCCAGTGTTCATCATTTTTCCTTAGATAGCACTATTGTTTTCCTCCCTTGAGTATGTATAAGTTTTTTGGAGTTCTTATACCTTTGATCATGATTTCTCCTGTATCAAGCTCATGAACAACACATCCATTTGATCGAAATACTACTTCATTTGCTTGATCACACATTTGACTGACACTCAGTAGGTTATGCTTTAGACCATCAACATACATAACATTCCCAGCCTTAAATTTTTCTTCTAAGAGAAAAGAACCTTTACCTTTTATGACAGTGGGTGTGTCATTTCTAAATGAGACCTTCTCTTCCTATTCTAAGGCATTATATGACTGAAGTTTTTTTGTATCAACTGTCATGTGTTTCGAGCATCCATTGTCGATGTACCACTAATTTTGTTGTCCTTGTGCATACAAGGCTATACCACATCTTTCTTTTTGTGGTTCTTTCTTTCTCCATATTTTGGGATTTAATGAAGTTTCCTCCTTCTGAGATGTTTGTCGAGATTTACTCCTGCATTCAAATTCTTCATGACCAAAGTTGTTGCATATAGAGAATTCTATTTCATTTTCATGAAGAGAAAAGTTATTGTAGGTCTGTTTCATGATCCCCGTAACATTCCTTTGATTTTGCACTTCTCTAGTCATGATGGTCTTGTAAGAAACACATTGAGAATCTTTGTGTCCAAAGTTATGACATGAAAAACATTGGCCATTAAATAAGTTCCTGGGATTATCAAATCTAATCACCTAGCGTTTGTAGTTGCTATTGATATTCATTCTTCAAACAGATTGAGTATGATCTACCTGAGGTTGGTTGTAGCTTTTGTTCATCCTTGAAGTAAATTGAGCCTAATTTACCTGGGGATCTTCTTTATGCTTTTGCTATCGATTGTCAAACTGTTCACTGCTCTTTGCTACTTCAAGATAGCTTTTAGTCGAGGTTGATGGCTTCTATGCTTGGGATGCTTCTTCAGTATATCCAAGACCTGTCTTTATGAGAGGAGAACACTACACTTTTATAATTTCATTTAAGGCTTCTGATCCTTTGGCAAATCTAAGATTGAGAGCTTTTGTTTTCTCAATATCCTTTCTTACACCCACAATTTCACATTTTAGTTTTTCATTGTGTTTTTCTCTGTCAGCAAGTTGCAATGTCAGAGTATCTATAATCATATTCTTTTCTTTTAAACATATTTAGATTTTAGATATTTCTTGATAAAGGCCATCTTCATCTAAGGCATCCACGAAATCATCATCTTAAAACGCCATTAGAAGTCTATTTACTATTTTCATCTTCATCACTATTTGATAAACCATCGCTATCTTCATGCATATAGTAGCTCTTCTTACTTACACTTTTTTTCTATTCCATTTTGTTGATTACTTAGCTTTATCAATCTTATCTTTATGAGTACATTTGGTAGCATAATGACCGACTCTTCCACAAGCAAAACATTTGAAAGGTAGTTTACCTTTGAATATTCCGGAACCCCGCTGAAGGTTCTTGACAAAGTTTGCTTCTTCCTCTCCTTATGAAATATGTCCTAATTCATTGAGTTCTTCTCTTCCTGAAGATTTGAATGCAGCTTCTCTCGAAACTGATGGACCTCCTTTCCTCATTTCGAAAGCAGTTAAGATTCTATGCAACCGTGTCACAGTAATAGTTTGAAGATCTTGATTTTCTTTTATGGAAGATACTTTTGATTCAAACTTAGTAGACAAGGATCTTAAAACCTTTTCAGCTAAATTAACTTCTTTTATCCCTTCACCCAATTTCTTCATGCAATTAACAATCTCATATATACGTAAGAAGTAACTAGCTATACTTTCATCATTGTGCATTTTGAGTGTTTCATATTGAATTCTGAGATTTTGCAGTTTTGCACATTTTACCTTATTGTACCATTTATCGCTTAGAACGATCTTGTCCGATATTTCTTTAGTGGTTTTGAGCTGAATAAATTTGACAAATTCTGATTGTGACAGACTCCCCAATAATGTATTGACAGCCTTTGAATTGGTTTCATATTGTTTCTTACCTGCCGTATCTATAGGAATTGCTAATGGAAATGTATATCCTCCTTCCAGGATTTCCCAGACATATGTTCCAAGAGATTGAAGATAGGTTGTGGTTCTTACCTTCCAATAAACGAAGTTTCTCCCATCAAAGATTGGTGGTCTAATGGATCCCTCTCTTTCGTAGTTTCTCATGATGATAGATCTTCCTTTGAGCGATCAAGCTTCTTATGAAGGACTTGCTCTGGTACCAATTGTTTGAAATAATACTGAGAGGGGGGGTGAATCAGTATTAGCAAGTCAATAATATTTCATTTCCATAATCAGATTCATATACGCTACTTTAGTTAATGCAACTTGAGTGTATATGCAACTATATTTAAGGAAACTAGCATATATCCTGCAAACTTATGACTCAATTAATTCATCATATGTTGATCTTTAATCAGTGCATCATAGCCATATAAACAATAACTAGGTGTAGTAAAAATAGAACAAACAATCACCCACATGAACACAAGATATAAGCTGGAAACCCAATGTGGGTGATAACCACCTATTGCAATCGTCTCTATCTTCTTTTAATAAGAAACTTCTTTTTACAATTTTTGTATTGGAGCAGTCTTATACCAGTATGCAGGCTTCTACCTGCAGAAGGCTACAACCTTCTCTTTTATTCCAAGGACCATGTTTCATAAATTTTCAGACTAGATCCATTAATAACATTATTGAAACATCAAATATATCTGCATCAACTAATATTCCTTGCACCAAACACAACTAAATCAATCAATCACTTTTCAGAATGTTTTAACCAGAATATAATAACCAGAACTCAGAACGCTGGAACAACAAACAAAAGCTGCTAAAACATATTTTGTGAGGTATACGCTACTTCCATGTGTCGAACCTACATGCATACGTGATTTTATCAAGGCAAACTTGGATAAATATTTGTAAATCAAATCTAAAATGTATACGTTGTTCTGATATGTAGAACCAATGTGTATAAGTGCCTTTTATAAAGTGAACCTGTGTACAGATCTGTAAATGATGATTTAAACTTTACAACAATTCTAGACATTAGTTATATGCAGATCATCATATTTACATATCGAAACATGAGTCGGTTATTCAGATAAATGATCAAACCACATAAAGATACTTCACTTCAAGCCTTAAGATCTTGACCAAACATTAGATCTTATCCTTCATCAAGCGCTAAGGTTCATCCTTGGTTTAGATCTAGCTATGCACCATAACCCAATAACCTGTATTCTAGATCTTGGTCTTCATTAGATATTAAATACTTGGGTGTAGTTCCCTAATGATCTTCTCTTCCTTTTATAATCTTAGGCCTTACCCAATACTATGGACCAAAACCACTTAGGACCAATACCTTGGACCAAATACCTAGGGTCAATACTTCGAACCAGATACCTTGGACCAATACCATGGATCAAAATACCATGGACCAAATACCACGGACCAAATCTTAGATTTACAACATGTACGCGCCTTTCCTTCTGTGAAAGTGCATGTGCATGCTATACGGTCCTTTTGGTCTTCTAACGCATATGTACATGTGGCTTGGCTAATGTGGAACCTGCGTATACCTCTCTTTCTTCAATCTCTGAGTCTGAACTGTGATCTGTCATCTTAGTGAGTTGCCATCAAGGACAATACCTATGTCATAGCGCCAAATTTGTGTCGTAATGCCAACAACACTTTTGATTTTGGTTGTCATTTTGGGGGAACTAATCTTTTGTCAACACTTTTTCAATCTTTTCCATGTTAGTTGCAACATGTTTTACATAATGACACTTTTGTTATGGATGCATTGGTTTAGAAAAGTGAATCATTCCACAAAGGATATTATATTCAATTTTTTTTATTTCTTATCAAAAAAATTTAGTTGAATGATTTTACTGCAATTATCTTAGAAGAACATTGGTTTTGTGATGATGGATGCTAATATTTGGAAATTTCCATAAATAACTCCAAGTTTAACTATAAAATGACTATTGGCATTTATGAATATAAGTCCCAAAACCATTATAGTTATCATATAGTTTTTACTATACATTTATATACTTTAGAATTAAAATTTTACGAGGCTTAAAAATACTCTCACACATTTGAATACACATTTGATGAAAATGAGAGGGATTATGATTTCTACATGGATTTATTGGAAAAACACCAAAAATGTAGTGATGCGAAAGTGGTTATTTTTATTTATGCGGGGACAAATTTAATCAATGCTTATTGTACATATCGAAGAAGAATTGCATGTGTTATGAAAATGAAGTCACAAGTCACAATCATGTTGAATAATTACGAATATTTTCAACTATCAAATCCAGGATCCATTAACTTGTTTGAAAATTCAGGTACTGTAGTTCCTTTATTATTTCTCTTATAGTACTTTGGATATATTTTGTTCAGATTTCTTAATTGTCAAAGTGTTTACTAAAATGAATGATGATAGTGATTCTAAAAGAAATAATGATGAGAGTGAGAAGAAAAAAAAACCAATATAGTGCTTATGATGTTGAAAATTTTTTAAAGATGGAAATAGGAGGAGAATGTGGAGGAGAAGAAGTTATTGTACAAGCTACCTAATTTGTTTGATGGTTTCTCTTGCTACTTTTTGAATTTATTTAATTTCCATATTCATAACATTTTTGGATGTCTATTATAGGGAATTAGGAGAGGAATGACATTAAGAATGATGGAGATAGAAATTGGTATTAATTATTTTGACTCTATCTTCTTATCTTTTACAAATTCTTATTTTTATTATCGTGATTGATAGCATTTTAGATGTTCATTACCATTAGAAATAAAGAGAATGAATATAGTAACCAAGGTAATGTCCCACAAAATTACAATCAAGACAAAAATATTATATGGACGATTAAAGATGATTCATTTTTTGTAAGTTGTTTAATGAATTATGTTAATTATCACAATTTATAAAAAAAAATTATGTTTATTATAGCGAAAAATGAGAAAAAATACATTGGTCAGATGAATGTGAAAAAATGTTGCAATCAAGGACAAAATATAATATCAGGTACTTATAATTTCTCCACTTGTTTTCCTTATTATTTAATGATTTTATTCATTTTCACAATTCAAAATATTTTATATCTTTAATTAGGAGACAAACAAAGGTAAAAATGATAATGATGAGGTGAAAAATTAGTGTAATACCCCTTTGCTTTTATGTAAATATATTTTTCTTGTTAGGCAAAACTATTTTTAGATGTGATGGCTAGAAGGGAATGATGGATTTGAATCAATGTGAACGATAAAGTATGATGATGTACTAAATGAATTTTATTAATGGGAAGAAACTTTGGAAATTACTTTGAAAAGAAACTCTAGAGTTAAGATATTCTTGCAAAGATATGGAAAATAGTGTTGGTGGATGAGATCAAAATAATCTTCCCTTAATTAACTCCTAAAAATCCATAGGAGTTGATCAACAAGATTTAATAAGATGGGAGAGAAAATCTATTAAATCACTCAATTGTAGAAAAATAATGAATAAGGGTGGAACAAAGCATCGTGAGAGAGAAATGCAACATTTAAAGGAAAATAACTTTTTCAAAAATAAAAAAGGAAAGAAAACCTAGGCCAGTGGGTTAGTAGACCCAAGAAAAGTGGGACAGTGCTAAGGAAAAATTTGCTAGGGAAGTAATGTATAAAAATATATTATTTGGAATCACAAGAGGTTTTCGATTCTTAGAGGCAAGGAATCTCAACTCAGGGGGAACTACTGTATCATTTCATCATTGTGAGGATAGTGGTCTTTGCCAAGTATAGTTCCAACAACAAATTAGTTAGAATTTTGAGTATAATTAAGCGATAAAATTATTGTTTGGAATAATTGTTGCATATAAGATATTTAATTTCGTGCATGTTATTATCCAGAAAATAGTATGGAAAGAATCACATGATATGTAGTGTGTGAACACTTATTATAACTAAGAATTTGATGGCCTATATATATATTTGAAACTTTGTCAAATTTTTGTCCATACTATGTGATCTCTAGCATTAAGAGGTTAAGAAAAGTAACCCCATAATTAATTAAGCTTGCATGTACATCCTTAATATATGTTGGTATATTATCCAAAATGGTGGATGTCTAAGAGAGAATGCAAGGTGCAAGGCTAGGAGCCACTTGAAGGGCGAGAGAGAATTACACTCATTCCTTTTTAGCTGCATAAGGGATTGGGAACAATATTAAAAAATTTTGTGGTTAAAATCTTAGGCAAAACAAATTGAAATCACCAGTAGGGATATGGGAAAGGGTATAAAAAATATAAACAAGTAGTTTAGTATATATATTATGCATCGCTAAGTTTTGGTTGAGTAAGTGAGCAAGGAGAATTATTATTGCACCTAAATGAGTCGTGAAAAGAAGAAAAAAACATAACTTTAAACATCAGAAGTTTAGTTCCTGAATCATGCATCAAGACTGAATACTGTAAATGGAAATATGTACAAGACGAATTAATTTCAAATAGAGACCTTTTATTTATTAAGAGCTATCTTGACAAAATGGGTGTTCCTTTCCTTACTGGAAATTTGTGGAGTTAAGCCTCAAGGTAGATACCTAGGTGAACCATCAAAAGTCGCATATACCTACTAAGTGTAGCATATATAACTCAGTTGTGGAACTAAAGAATAGATCTTATCACATACGGTGCAACTATGGAATTATGTAGTAAATAGTGTAAGAAAAAACCACTCATAGGAAACATTAAATTGTTGTATGAAGGAGAAAGGAAAATTGGGCAGTCATATGCTAAAATTCAACCATTAAGGAAAACAATAAACAATTGCATTCCATAATCAATATTTGAATGAAGTATTAGTTCTATTGACAGAGAGAAGGGAAAATAAAACAAAATGGAAGTTTATACTTTTAGTTATAGGACCATCCCTATAGAAGAAATATAATGAGAACACAACTTAACTAGACAATTGTTTGTTGAGAGTGACCAAAATAAAGAAATTTTAATATATATATATATATGTATATAATATATATGTGTGTGTGTGTGTGTATGTATGTATATTATTTTCCATACTCTATAATTACAAAAATTAAAATTTTTATCAAGCATGTGTGGGACCCAAAATATAGAAGGGTTCCCCTAAGGGATTTACGTAATTGCATGGATCTATTGTCTCTGGCAAAACTATGAGATTTAAACCAGATTTAATTACATAAAGGAACAGATTCAACTAGAGCCTATACATCTATTAGTGACTCCTCTCCTATCACTTTTACCATAACCTATAAAAGAAAAATATTTTTTTATCCTCAGGATAGATAGTGATAGGGTTTTCATCCCTGTTGCAATAAACGACAAGACTACTGTGGCATAAGGAAGAGCATTGACTTGTAAGGAGATAGGATAGATGGTTAGGCAGTGAACAAAGTCTTTTGATGGCTAGTAACTAAATATATGTAGGCACCATCCTACTTGGATCACTGAAGCAAAACAAAAGAAAATGGCACGGTATTAGCTACTGCACTGCGTAGAATAAATAACTGAGTACCCTACATTGAGGGGGCAAAAATAGTTCTTGGAAGAAGAGTCATAATTTTATAATGGCGAACTATGGAATCATTATACCTCTATAATAAAAAAATAAATGTATACGAGGTCATACCATAAGAGAAGAAGGGAATGAAAGGAACAAAAATTATTCCAAAGATGACCGATAAATTAATCCATAACCCTGTAGCGGGTGAAATATTGAAGAGGAGATATGTATTAAAATTTCTTATTAAAGGAAAATGACTCTTTTTTAATCATATCATACTCACCCTCATCACCTGTAGGAAGAAGGGTTTATCCTGGCATCTAAAACCCCCACCTGGAGAGGGTGACCTTGGGAAGAATAGTGAAAGAAGAATTGATTAATTGGAATGTCAAACAAGAGAGAACCATACTTCAAATTAAAAGATAAAAGAATAAAAAAAAATAATAAGGAAACCCATCTAATTTCTGGAAAAAGTGAAGGGTTCATCCATAATTCACCTGGATAGGATTTGTTGAGACCAACCTCAATACCATTGCTAGAACTACTAGGTGACCTCTTTGAGCCTGAGACAAAGGACACGAGGTGCACATGCATTAAACGAGTGTAGGGGAAATGAGATGTAGAAGGAGCCAAGTATATAAGGATTAAAGAAATAATAATAATAATAATAATAATAATAATAATAATAGGAATGGGAATTGATACCATGAGCCACCCCGGGCTAAGTCCATGGTGAGTTCCAGTAGTGAGCATGAGGGGAAAGGTTTTGGGCGAAAACCTCTCAGCATGACACCTTCAACAAAATTCATGAGCCAAATCAGAGCAATGTGAACATGAGGCATAGCGCTAGGGTTATTCCAAATGATCCCCACAATTGGATTAATGAGAAATATCCTAATTGTTCACTTCACCATCCCAGGCAAACCTTGTGATTATCATGGGACCATTGTGCATTAGCGAACAACTATAGGGTAATACCATTGAAGAACCTCAAATTTGGAAAAATAATTAATACCTATTTGAGTGTGTACCTACTCTAGAGGTTTAGTTAGCTAATGGGAGTAATGAAGGCCATCACTTAAGTTGTAACATATGTCTCATAATGTCATTGTGATAACTTATATCATGAAAGAAATTAAACCTGCCAAGTAGGTTAACAAACACCAATATATAGGATGCATTTCGTTTCCAAAGTGTATTTTAGATCATGGTAAATAATAATAATAAAAAGTCATGGTGAGAAGTTATAATATTATAGCAATGGTGAAGACTCAAATACGAAAAGGATCTAGTGTAAAACCCTCCTCCCACATCTACCTAAGTAACTGGCCAACCCAGTGTTGTAGCGGCTACAACCATCACCCAAAAGTTTCCCTTAGCTTCATTTTTGAGCCTCCCTACCAACAATCCTTAGCAACATGTCTTGCACTAACAGGTACTAAATTGTTTGCTTTTCACCCACAAGCTTACATCCCCTAAATTAGTCATCAACCGGTTCTTGTGATAACATAGAGATTTGTGTAGAATTGGAGGCTAACCAGCCTTTCTCTCTAGAATTATGTAGAGCATCAAGGCACCCAATTTCTCTCCAAAATTGCGTAGAGCATGGAGGTTTCCTTCCGCTTGAAAATTTCTCAGAGAAGCCCATCACCGGGCCTTCTCTAAGAATTTTCACAATTATGACTGGAAGGCCTCACTTCAATCCTGAAATTGCATAGAGCTTAAGGCACAGCCAAAGTCACTCAGGTCAGAAATTGTTCAGAAGTAATTCAAGAGATTTTTATCCATTGCATGTGCTCATAGGTTGACTAGTCCCCTCCAACACTATGCAATCTTGCCTTGCATGCATGGGCTATATACCTATATTTTAGCGATCTTTATTTAGCACCTACAGGTTACATGCAAAAGTCATTTTAGAAACCTCCCACCAAGTGCGAATTTTTCCTAGATTTGTGTCATACATGTCATAAGCCTCGGTATTGTCAAAACTATTTATTTGATGCTTTAGAGCTCATTCTTCACTTTGATCTTAGAGCTCTAGAATTCTCAATGCATCTAGGAACCTTCAATACAGTCAGTGTAGCTTTTTCTGGTTAACTCCTATTTTCATGTCTTTTGTTGCTCTTTTTTCACTTTTTGTATTTCAGTTCATATGAGTGATATTTGCTTGGTTTTATTAAATGATTGTTGTAATTTTAATGCATGTTAGATTGTCGAATCATTGTTTAATGTTTTCCATTGCATTTCCTTGTTGTCGCATGCATGTCACTGTTTGTGCACTAACGGTCACCGTTGCGGTGACTCACATCATAGGCCTCATGGTTTTCCCATTTTATTGACTCATACACTCACTAGTTGCATGCATATTTGTTCACTCATGTCTGCACCTAGCTTTGCACATGCATTCCTTCCTTATTGTTTTCAGTCACCCCTCGGTAAGTCTAAGTGACCTTCGCCAAGACCTTGCCTTGCCTTTCTTGCACTAGACATTTTTGGGATGGATGAGCTTGCCTTGCTCCTAAAAATTGTGTAGATATTTCCTCACACTATCCTCCTAGAGTGTGCATTGTGCAATTCTGAGAGGCAGTGCCTCAGTTGGCCCCTAGAATTGTGTAATGCACTTTTCCTAGGTTGCAGTCACGCTGAGCGAAACTTCACAATACACAATTTCAGAACACAACAGACTAAGCTAGACAGTTCTCTGATTAGTTTAAACATTCATTTAGGTAAACAAAAGTCTGGACTGTGTTCTATGTAGTTTTGGTAGTCAGTATCGTAACCTCCCAGTGAAAATTGCGCAAATTTCCTAGTCACTCACCCACATGTGTTGCATGTCAGTGCTTAAGTAGTTTTTGGTTTTCAACTGACATTTTTCTTTCCATGAGTATTCCTCTATCTCTAGGTACTGCAAGTGTTCATTAGTCTCTCAACAGCATAGGTGCCATGGCTTCCAAGGGATAAGGGTCAAAGTACACTATTGAGAGTGCAACTGGAGATGTAGTCGAGCAAGTGCCTATGAACTTACCTATATATGAAGACACTAAGAAATTCATAGATAAGGAGATGAAGAAAAAATTGAAGGACATCAATGACATCCTTTCAGGCACCTTTGAGGAGAATATTGAGGACCACAGAGTCTGCACAGCCATACACGAGTTTGTCTTGCACCAAGTTGCATGGAGGTATCTCACATTTCCATGCATAGACACGATCCACTCGATCATCTCGCACACTGATACAAAGACAATGTTGTTCATCAATTTCAGTAGAATAGAACTTGCTACCTTTGGGGTAGATAACTTTGAGGAGATTTATCACTTGCCACATCCGATGATCACAATGGATGAACCCTTCACTAATCCCAACAGGAGTGAAAACTCAAGGGAACTGAGAGAACCATATAACCTAAGGACAATGCCCAACCAAGTATACAAGACAAAGATACTGCAGAAGTCTTATTAATTATTTTTCATCTTCACATGCCGCTTATACTATCGAGAGATTATAGAAACCTTCCCGCATAGGTGGGTTATCATGTTGGATTAGGTGGCAAATGAAGGAAGACCTTCCAATTGGTCCAACATGTTTGCTCTCTAGATGAAGGGACAAGTAACAGTTGCCCGACATCCACCCAAGGTTCAACAAGAAAAGTTATTCATGTCTGCATATATTCTTGATGAGATCTGTGCCCTTAGTAATTCCTAGCTTGGGTTGGGCATGGACACCTTCAGAAACCTCTGTGCACATCTATTGTAGGTTGTTCTCTAAGTGAAAATTTGGTGGAGTTATACTATAACTATCAGACCATTTTTTCACCCTGGTGTACAGGATGATCTTTGAGAAGAATCACTTTTTGTGTCACAAGCAACGAAGGAGGCATTAATCAACATAGAAGATTGGGATGCCTCACCTCTTCACACCTTCATCCAGATGAACAATGCGGAGAGGGCTTCGCATGTTTTACTGAAGTTTTCCATGGACAAGTTGTTCATGTAAGAGGTTGCATACCACATCTCGATAGGGTTGTCAGGGAGATTGCAGAGGAAGAAGAAGGCACCTTGGCCCTCTCTTCCTTTGCGAGTCAGGTTGTATGAGATCTAGAATCTCAAGCATGTTGAGGACGAGACGAAGGAATTCAAGAGGATCACTTGTGGCACTAGAAGTTTCAATCCATATGACCCACATCACTTAATGAAAGACCATTGTGCGAGAGTGTATCATTCTTGGATCCACGGGGCATGTCGTTTGACTAAGGAAGACCCATTGAGATACTGTTATAACTCTTCAAGGCTCAATGGACTAGTCAGAGTGGTTGTAGAGTGGTTAGTAGTGCACAAGGTAGCAACATTTGAGAGAGAAGCAACATCAACAACAATAGAGGGCAACAAACCTGCACATGAAAAAGGCAAGAGGAAGGTTTATAACAGTGCAGAAATAGAAAGAATCTGCAAGCTCAAATAAGATCCCCTATTATTAAGAGATGCTTTGTCGATTTAGGAAAATATGGCATAATGCATCAAAAGCATGGTGCAAACACAGAGGGAGAAGTAGAAACTGGAGTAGGTAGAGAAGAAGTTGCAGGAGGTTAAGAAAAAACTAAGGGAAGAACAAGAGGTACATAGAAGAGAGAAGGAATTGCAGTCGGAACACGACCAACAAGAGGTGCAACGTCCACACATTGATGAAATTGTCCCAATAGAGGTTATTAATTCATTAAAATGGCTGCAAGATAGCAGGCAGGGTGAGTAATTGCAAGAGAGGGACTTTGCTCAGGAGATTGAACATATTTTGGAACATATGGACATCGAATGTGGTTCAACCAAAAAAGTATTATGATACATACCTCATGCCCATGACCAAGAGGTCACTCCACCAGCTTCACTAGATCAGGTAGCAGAGAAAGTCCAAAGTGATCAAGGAGACACTAAAATCCGTAAGGAAAATCTGAAAGCAGATGTGCAAAACATATCCTTTGACAAGTCACAAAAAATATTTGTCTAATCACACAGAGTGTCCACTCTAAAGGTCCATGTATCTCTTGCTCATTTTCAAGGACAAGTGATCATGTCCGATGTGTGAAAACATCCAGCTGCATTGGCCAATGCTACTAAGGCATATGCTGAAGCCACCAACTCAAGTGTGAGATTCTTGACTGAGAATGAGCGTATGCCTAAGGAAATGCAAGTGGCCAAGCATGGAGAAGAGCAAGCTACAACATTTGCGAGAGCAGAGTTGAAGAAAGAAATACAAGAAGAAGTATTGTCTCTCAAGACAATCATGCAGAAGATGTACTTCACGTTCGTCATCATGGATAATTCAGTTTTCCATATTAATGGTTCGCAGTAGCACTGTGCTAGGAGAGCACACATCTTGAGATACATACACATTGTTTTCGATCACATGCACATATGGACAATGAGGTGCAAGGGAGCCCCATTGTACTTGTCGAATATGAACAAGTCGTAGGCAGTGGAGTTGAAGGCATGCATCCGAAGTCAGATTCTAAACTATGAGGAACTCCCACAACTGATCACTAGCTTACAGGCTTTACATGCATGAGTGTTCAGGAGCATGTATGTCTTTTGTGTGCATGCATGAAATCCCATCCATTGGAACACTCACTAATGTGAAAGTAAAGAACCACGTCTAACTGGAGATGAACATGTACTTCAAGCAGTTATTGCGCATTCCCACCAATAGTATAGACACTACGCACCAATATGTGTTTGGTCATGTTCCACTCAAGGCCATGATGCACATCCTATCTGACAACTTAGATATAGGTTCCAGATTAGCATACCCGTATGCAACAGAGGCAAGTTTTCACTTTCAGAAGAATGTCACCATTGAGTACACGGACACCATAACAGACTACCAAGCTTGGCACCAGTTGGATACTGTCGATCACCAAGAGGATGTCTACAAGCTAGTCTTCCCACAACTGTTTGAGTCTTAGTGATGTCTTATATGGCTCACTCAAGGCCATTTTTGCCTTACATGGGTACATCAACAGATTGTATTGTAAACATGTTGTAAATTGAAAGACCCAGTGTTAATATTAGAATGTAAACAGTCATGCGTAAGTTGAAGAGTCATGATGGTAGGCTAAGAGTCACAAAGTGGAATGTGAAGGGTCACCCCCCCTTTGCTATATATAGAATGTCATAACTCATTGTATGGGATTTCAGGAGCCAAGCTTCTGATAGGTATAACTTAGAGAAAGCTTGCAGTGTATGGTAACGAGCCTTGGCTTCTCTACAGTCCAAAGTGAGTACATCTCTTTGGAGGAGCAGGTAGCAGTGACTGTAACGTTCCACTATTGGGGAAAGTGGTTGTCATGATTTTATGTATGATTGGATCTTTCAATCTTCTAATATAACAAATCCAACACGTTTCATGCATATATTTTTATTATACTTCAGCTATCATGGTTACTCTAATGATGTATGTTGTCGTAATTTACACATGTATGTATGTACTATTCCGTATGTGTTTGTATGAATATTATCGAAGTGTGTTGTTCACACAACTCATCACTTCTGATTTTCAGCTATCCCGCTTTCCATCTCGTGATGTCTTTAAGATCGCATGTTCCCTTTCAAGGAACATGTTATCACCAGCTTTTAAGCGGTGCACTCTCCTCCCCTTCTCGGTGTTAGAGCCTTTCATGCACCTTCCCTGAGTTACTGCAAGGTCACATCCTTGCTTCCAACAAGGACATCTGACTTACCTCTACGTGCAACTATAGTCAAGGAAATACAGTACTACCCACTGTTGGGACTCCTAATCCAAATGGTATGAGGTCTAGTTGGGACTTCTTACTCGAGAGATCCCTTAATATGTTGGTGGGTCTAACACCATCAATATTTTTGGTGCTAGAAGGAAGGCCAAATGAGAAGTTGAGTCCTCTTAATATGTTTCAAATCTTCAAACATCTATCATGGATATTGTTATATTTAACCCTCCACAATGTTTGTCCAATGGGAATCCCTTTGAAGTCGAGCGGGAGTTCATTGATGACTTGTTAGAAATCACGTATGATGGTGATGGTGAAATGGCCTAGCCTGAGCACTTACACAAATTCCATGCATTCATGGAAAATGTGGAAGGTTTTAAAGAAATAGAGGTCTGTCTGCTGCTCACACATACACTTCCTGAATACCTATTTCTATGGTACCACACACTGCCTCCTAATTGTGTGCGCTCATTAAAACAATTCAGTGATCTAATAGAATTTATTTTTCACCATTTTGATCTTGAAGCACTTGATAAGAAAATATTAAAACAATGAAAGGCCCTGCATTAATCTCTAATGGAATTTTCAGAGAACTTATGTCTCCTCTCTTTTCAAGCTCTGAGAAGTCAGATGAAATTCCAATATCTTATGGACAATTATGAGTATGTCTATAACAAATCACTTTGTCCCAAAGTGAATAAAAATCTCAAAGCATGCTCAACATAGTTCAGTGATGGAGTTGTGCAATCACTAGTGCACACAATTGTTTTCACAAGTGATTGTCCACATTTTCATCATCAAACAACTCCACCCTAGCATAGTAATGTGGGAAAGTGTTCACACAAGTCTATTCAACTGTCACATCCTCCCACCCTCACTACTCCCAATTTCTACCCAAATTTGGTTGGGAAGCCATAGGTTTTCAATTGCACTTGTTACCTCAACCTTCGTCCCCATGTTCTTTTGATCCTCTAGATTGTACTGTCTTGTGTTCTTCTATTCTAGACTCCACACTTATTGTGAACCAAGATCGAGTTATTGATGATTTGATGTTGCACAAACAACCTACACTATCATTTACGATGAGTATGACTAGGAATCTCCGCATGAACGCATGGTGAAGGATGCCATACTTATGTCCACACCTCCTCTGCTTTTTCTAGACATATTTGGTGATTATGCTATCTCTGATTTTCCTTGTGTAAATCCATCTATGGATGCATCTACTTTTGATCATTTTTTGAACACACCCGATGTTAGTTCATCATTTGACAGTCGATAGGATAAACCTTTCATTGGAAGTTGTCTTGATTTTTCATCTACTTCTTCTAGAGACGTAGAGGGTGAAAATTCTTGCTTCTCATATACCCCTCTGTGTGATTCATCAGATCATGAGGATGTCGATGAACTCATTTTTTTTTATTGTATTTTCCGTGATCTCTTTACTCCTATATTCGATCATGATGTTGATTCAATCAATGTTGATGTTTTGAAGATGCATGTTTATGATGATCTATCTGTCGATGAATTCGAAACACTGCTGCTTCTTGAGGCACTTCAGCCCGCGCTGATGTTTATGTCAGGCCCTCGCTATCCTAAGGTTAGTTTCACTTCCAATCAAGAAATTGTTGAAGCACCCAAGGCTCCTCATCACTCATCTATATGCATCGAATATCGATCCAACAAACAAATTTCACTTCCTCAACCTGAAGAACATGATCCCATCTCTCATGCATTCGAGGAATCATACACATTAAGAACACTTGCAAGACACAATTTGTATCTCTTTCTCATGTTTATTTTTCTGTCACAATCAAGAGAGTGCATATGCTTCTCATCTGGACGTTGTTTCTTCTCACTCTTTTCCTTTCTATGGACACGTTTAAACTCATATATTGTTGGTCTTCTTCATTGTTATATCTTTCATGTTGGTTGGTTCGCTTGATAGTGTTGTTCATGAACCATTCCTTCACCAACATTGGTGAACCAATGCGTCAGTCACTACAATGGAAATATCACTTCACGTGAGTAAACCCATGCACCATTAACTTCAAAGTAGGAGTAGTGTTTTCTTTTGTCTAGTTTGCTTGCATGTATGTTTGCTTTCTTGTTTTGTTTGTTCGTTTTCTTCCTTTCTTGCTTTTCTTTCACATTTTCTTCTGCTATCTCCTTTATTGTTTTGTTTTCTTTTTTACATTCGTAGGTTTGTTTCACAAGAAACTATGTGTGACTCTTTAGACTAGTAGAGTAAACTACAAGAGGACTTGTACAACTATGAATACTTGGTTATCTATTTTCTTCTCTCTTTATGTAGAACTTGTTGTCTTGAGTCAATGATACACCAATGAAAAATACATTTTGTTCGAAGTGAATCTTGGTGAAAACATAACACTTGGACTCTAACTAGTACCACCTACTCTAGTCGGTTGCTTTTGGGTTAACCCTTGTTAGCTTAGTCAAGTAGAGTAAGGTGAAGTGGAAAACCTTAAAAAGTATGTCATAGCTATATATAACATAATTTTTTGAAGGAACAACCTCTTCTTCTCTCAATAAGTTAGGATCCCTCTGCCGCCTCTAAAATAAATAAGTGCTTACACATAGTTCTATGAAAAATGAAAATGAATACGACAAAATAATAGAAGGACATCCTTCACAGAGAAATGATGCAAGTAACTCCGCTGGGGTGTTGACTTGGCTCGCTCCCAGCGAAGTGATGATTTTGTTCCTGCATGACTTCATTGGGGTATTGTACAAGGCTTCTAGCAGTGGAACAACACCAAAGATGAAACTTAGACTCTGATAGTCATATTCCTTGTGCACCAATATACCCCTCATCCCCAATCAAAACAACTAAGTTGACTTGGCTTGGAATGTGAGTTGACCAATCAAGAGCATGGAAAGTGCTACATTCTTCACTCAAGCTAGTTTGGACACCATGATGATCAAAGAATTGAACAATACTCCTTGAGGAGTTATACTTGCTTTTCACAAAACAAGGTCCATTAAGAGAGCTGGGGTTTTACTAGTGTGTCACCAATATTGTTGTGACTACAACCATCCTCCAAAATTTTTCCTTGGCTTCATTTTGGAGCCTCCCTACTAACCATGCTTAGCAACATGTCTTACACTGCCCAAGTACTTATGCTTTCAGTTGAGTTTATTTCGCTTATCACCTTGTGTTCATTAACTTGTTTTCCTTTCACTTGCAAGGTGAAATTCCATGACTTGGTATTCAACCATTCTTGTGCTAGCATGGAGCATCACGTAGAAATAGAGGGCAACCAACCTTGCTCTCTAGAATTGCACACAGCATCAAGGTAACTAGTTTCTCTCCAAAATTGCATAGAGCATGGAGGGTGCCTTCCCCTTGAAAATTGTGTAGAGTAGCCCATCACTGGGCTTCCTCTTACAATTTGCACAGTTCTTGCTGGCAACCTTAGCTTCAGTCCAGAAATTGCGCAGAGCTTGAGGGGCAGCCATAGCCACTAAACTCATAAACTGTGCAGATGTTATTCCAAGGCTTGTTGTTCGGTGCATGTGCCTGAAGGTTTATTAATCCCCTCCGAGACTGTGCAATCTTCCCTTGCATTCATGGGCAAATTTTTCCCCAAAAAGAAAGAAGAAAATAGCAAGAAACATCCCTAGATTTTAGGGATTAATATTTAGCAGCTGGGCGTTACATGCAAAATATGTTTTTGAAACCTCCCATTAACTGTCACTTTTTCCTAGAGTGCATTATAATCCTCGAACTTGTCAAAACTATTTGATCGAAACTTCAGAGCTCATTCAACACTTCGATATTGGAGCTCTGGCATTCCCACTGCATCGAGTAAGCTACGACACACTTAATGTGATTTTTTAAAGGTAAGTCCACCATTCATGTCTTTTGCTACTTTTCTATCGCTTTTTGTATTTTGGTTCGTTTGAGTGTCATTTTCTTGTTTTTTTTAATGCTTTTTTCCATCTTAATTCATGTTAGCTTGTAGGAGAATTTTTTCAATTTTTACATTGTATTTCCTTGTTGTTGCATGTACGACATTGTTTCTGCCCTAACGGTCGTCGTTGTGGCCACTCGCTTCACACACCTCATGTTTTTCCCCATTTTAATGAAACTTACACTCATTGATTGCATGCATATTTATTCACTCATGTCTGCATCCAGCTTCGTACATGCATTCAATCCTTACCAATTTTAGTCACCTGTCTATGGGTCAAAGCTACCTTGGCCCAAGCCTTGCCTTGTCTGGCTTCCACTCCGCATTTATGGGATGGAAGGTCTTGCCTTGCTCCCAAAAATTGTGTAGATATTGCCTCACACTAGCCTCCTAGAGTGTGCTCTGCACAATTCTAAGAGGGAGTGCCTGAGTTCGCCACCGAAATTCGGCAACGAAATTTTCCTGGGTTGCACTCATGCTGATTGAAGCTGCGCATTAGGCAATTCTAGTCCTCAATAGGCCAAGTTGAATTGTGCTCTATGTAGTTTCAGCAGTCATTCGTATCACTAGTAGTCTAGAATGTGTTCCGCGTAGTTTTGGCAGTCAGTCTCCCAGCTTCCCAGTGAAAATTGCAAAAATTTCCTAGTTAGGCACACAGGTGTGTTGCATATCAGTCCTCAAGTTTGTTTTGGTTTTCAACTGGCATTTTTCTTGTCATGAGTGTTGCTATGTCTCTAGGTAGAATATGTGTTCATCAGTCTCTCAGTAGCACATCTACAATGGCCACCAAGAAAGAATGGTCAAAGGACACTATTGAGAGTGCAACTAGAGATGTGTTTGAGCAAGTGCCTATTACATTTCTCGCCTATGAAGATGGTAAGATTTTCATAGATAGGGAGATAAAGATCAAGTGGAAGGAAATCAATAACATATTTTCAAGCACCTTGAAGGAGAACTAGACTATAGAGTCTATGCCAACATACACAAGTATGGCTTATACCAGGTTGCATATAGGTATCACACATTTCTAGGCATGGACATGATCAACTGGATTGTCTCGCATGCTAGTCCAAAGACAATGGTGTTGATCAGCATCAATGGAACAAAAATTTCTACTTTCAGGGCAAAGAACTTTTAAGAGATGTATCAATTTTCATAGATAATGATCACAATGGATGCACCCTTCACCAATCCCAATAGTAGTGCAAACTCAAGAGACATATTGAGGAGCTGGGTGAGAGAAAAATCTAAGTTCGAGACAACACCCATTTACGTATATAAGATAAAGATACTGCGAAAGGCTTATTAATTCTTGGTCATCTTCGCATGTTGCTTATATGGCCAAGAGAGTACAAAAACCTTGCCAGAGAGTTAGATGACCATGTTGAGTCAGCTCACGAATGAAGGAAGACCTTTCAATTGGTCTGACATGTTGACTCTCTAGCTGAAGGGATCAATAACAGATGCCCGACATGTGCCCAAGTGTTAGAAAGAAAAGATATTCATTTTTGCTTATATTCTTGATTTGATCTATGCCTGTTAGTAGTTCCATGGCTTGGGTTGGGCATGGACACCTTCGAAAACCATTGTGCACACCTATCGTAGATTTTTCTTTGAGTGCATCTTCCACAAAGTTATATTATAGCTAAAATACCACTTTGTAACCCGAGTGCATAGGATTATATTTGAGTAGGATATGCCTTGGATGTCATGGACAACGATGGAGGCATTGGTTAACATAGAAAACTAGTATGTCTCACCCCTCGACACCTTCATCTGGATGTACAATGCAGAGAGGGCTTTTCATGTTTTACCAAAGTTTTCCATAGACAAGTTATTCATACAAGACATTGTATACCACATCTCGACTCGGTTGTCAATGAGATTTCATAAGAAGAACAAGGGACCTTAGCCTTCTTAGTGGAACAACTCTTCAGAGCTCTTCCCTATTGTTCTTGTGACAAGAATTAAGTTTCTATTGTTCCTCATTTTATTTCATCCTACTGCTTTTATTATTGATGGAGTGATTGGGAATATTATCACACTTTTCATCCTTTTCTTAATTTTTATTTTTGATGGCTTTGTGGCCTTAAAGTTGGCATCTCACTCAGGTTTGTTTTTTACTATCATAGTCATGATCTATATTTACTAGTGGTGACTTTTCAAAACTATTAAAATTATCGAATATTTCATCACTCTTTCCAAACTTCAAGCTTCTATTCAATTGATCAATTGTTTCCTCTATGTTCTTTCTTAAGGAAATAATTTTAGCTTCTAGCATCCCTCAATTTTCTTCTATTCCTTTCATATGCCTTGCCACCACTTCTTCTATCCATTTTAGCTTTTCTAGTTGACAATTTAGTATGGAAACTTTTTTTTTTTTGTGTATGGTCAAGATCATGATCCTTCTTTTCAGATATATGCAATTGCTCCTTCTTCATTTTATTCTTTTCTATAAGCCTATCCATTTCCTCTAATGAACTCAAAAAGTTTTTCTTTGAGATTCACTTCCCATTCAATATCTTCATATTCTATATCCAATTTCTTTTTCCCTATTGTCTTAATTTTCCTTTCAAGTAGACTTTGTATCTATGGATATTAAAAGAAATTCTTGATTTTCAATAGCATAAGCATATCCATGGCTTTCATTAGTTCATTTATTTTCCTCTCTTGTGTAAAGACTATTCTTGTTAGTATATTTTCCACTTTTGTGTCTATAAGGTTTACTTTCATTGCTATTTTCTTCTTCATTATAACCATAATCATTTTTTCCATATGGAAATTTGGAAGAAAATTTTCCTACTCTATCAGAATTAAAACATTTGAGGATAATTTTTCCTTTTTATTGGATCGATCCTATTTTTAGTTTTCTTGAAAATTGTGATTCTTATATATTTGATTAATGGTTAGAACAATCACAAAATTTATTTCCATTTTTCCTCTTTGATGCTTTCAAAGTTTCTTCCCTTTTGTTGTCTTTTCTTTTTTCATCCATATTTTATATATTATAAGAATGCCATCTAGCTTACCCATCATTAGTTTCTAAAAATATCATTTCTTGATTGATAGAGACCTTGGCATCTAGTTTTAAGTGGAGTGCTCTTAACACATTTTTAAACAATCATTAGTTTTTTAACTTTCCCTCCAAGTCCTCTCATTACATTGAAAAATTATTTCACACAAAATAAATAGACTGTAACATTTTTTTCATCTTTCATTTTCAAACTTTCAAACTATCTTATATGAATTTGGATATTTTCCTTCGTCACCTGGTCATCACCTTCATATACATTTTTAACTCTTTCCCAGGTTTCTTCTATCTATTTACAATGCATCATCTAAAATAAATTTCGTTCTAATATAATACACCAGATAAAGTTAATGGAAGAGATAGAACAATGATATTCTCACGAGTAAGAATATATTACACTCAGTTAATGGTGAAGATAAGATAGCCTAGATGTAGTATGGAAAACTTGTGTCTTCTTCATATAATGAATATGATGATGTATTTGATTACTACCATGAAAACAAAATCCAAGATTTCTGACGTAATAATTTTGATAGAATATAATTATTTGTTGGTGAATTGGAAACACTAACTGGAAAAATAAATATTTTGTTAATGATGACAACAAAATTCATAGTCTTAGAAATTCCTGTAAACAAAAAATGGATTTTGATTTAGATATGTTCATCCACAATACAGATAGAGCAATTGAAATGTCTAATGAATCTATGAATCTTCTATTTGAAAATTTTTGTACACGTTTCATTAATTAGCAAGAATGTTTTATTGCTTCACGACAAGTGTGTAGGTGTGTTTGTGCATTGTTTGTTTTTAGTAAGTGCTAAAATTCTACATTTTCCGTTCAACATAGTGCTAGTTGAACTCAAGTTGGAATATTGGCAGATAGATCAACCTGAGAGATGACATTATTTTTTAAATAAACAAAATTGGGTTTTGGATTTTTGTTTAGATATAACTAAATAAAACTCTATAAAAAGGCCTTGGTAATAGATATAACGGCAAAAATAGGAAAACTCAATATTTCATAAGATGGTAGATAAAATTAATATATTATATAAAAAAAATTATAATATCATATATACATATTTTTTATTACAGAGGAATTACAAAAGCAATCTCACAACTACGTAGAGCCCTTCAGAACTACGTCTACTCTTCTCCATGAGGGGAATTTTGAACTCGTGACCTTAGAAAGAGGAGCCAACTCGCCTACCCCTTAGGGCCTTACTACAATAATACATTATTATAATTTTTTAAATTAAATTCTCAACCGTTCATGGTTCATAATTGTAAATTTATTTAAAGCTTTACAATAAGTAAATCATACAAATAAATAAATAATAGTAATTAATATAGTTTGCTCGTACAAAAAAGTATTATTACTATTATAAAAAATATATCAAATTAGTTGCTCCAAATATATTCTCATATAAAGTCCTTTCCTTGCTCCCTATATCTGCTTGTGTAAAGAGAGTACAAATTTACTGGTAACCTTTAGCGTTTTGCGGTTTGTTTTATTAGTATGGATAGCCTTTTTCCTACAATAGTGTTAAAGGCATGAAATTTGAAGGTCAAGAGTATCTTCTAATTAGTATATTAAACCAGGAGTTTTCATAAATAAATAAGTGTTGATTGATGTAATTAATTATATATAGATATATGGTGAAATAAAAGTTATCAAATATAATATTTGTAGGAATAATACAATTTATTTAGTTGTGTTTTTGTTAGACAATTTAATTTATCTTTAGTGATTAATATTTTTTTATAAACTTTATTTGAAAAATTATGAAAATATGTGACTATCAAAGAAATAAAAAAAATATAAATTTGCATTTATAAGTGGATATTAAGAATATTCCTAGTTATATAATTAATTAATTACTTGAAAAAAATAGATAATCATAAAAAATCCTATTTACGGGTAGTAATCTGAAAAATATGTACCTCAAACTACAAGCAACAAATGTTTTCATAAAATATCTTAAATTATATCTAAAGAAATTAATAAAATAATAATAATAAAATAATTGAGAAAAATCCGGAAATATATATAAAAATATATATATATATATATATATTGCAACAAATAAAAATAACATCATAAACACTAGCAAAGACAGGTAAAAACAATAATTAGGCCAATAGGTCTTTTTATGCATCAACAATTGTCAACACTTTTACCTTGCAGGTGAAATACTTTTAACCGTTGATTTGAAGTGTGACTGCTTTTTCCAAATATTTGTTGAGCTGCCTTTTTGGCATGGCAATATATTTTTACTGTTTTTTCCCATTTTTTTGTCACTCTTAAAATATTTTTACTCCTTTTTCCATTATTTTATGTCACTCTAGGTCTCAGAGTTAATCGTTTCTTTGGTCTGCCAGTTGTTTTTCTTCTTCTTCCCTGACTTTTGGAAAGCACTGTGCTTCCTCAAGACACGTCACACAAAACTCAAAAGGAATTCTTAATTAGGGAGCATGTGCTCTTCACGGTCATGTTTATAGGTTGACAGGTTTATTTTTCATAGAGGCACTATGCTCTGTAATTATTTGATTTATAGAGTTGTATAAGCTCTCGCAGATTATTTGAATACAGATTTTTTTATTTTCTTTTGAATTCATATATAGACTTCTTGAATTCACTCACGCCAGATGCATAAATTCCTTTTAAAAATAACAGTTATTCAATTAACTGATACAAGAATTACAAGCAGATCAGCCCCTCTTGGGTTCACTCTGGCTCTTTATGCGATGATTTGAATACATATTTTATTATTGTCTTTTGAATTCACTTATACATTCCTTGAATTCATACATGCCAGATGCATGAATTCCTTTAAAAACAATAGTTGTTCAATTCTTTGATACGAGAATTACAAGCAGATCTGCTCCTCTAGTGTTCATTCTCGCTCTTTCGTAAAGGTGAAATGAAAAACCCTTGGAAGAACATCGAATTTCTCACGTCCGCGTGCTGCATTGCAATACTAATAAAATATAATGAAATCCACCACATAGGATTATAATTTCTTTTGGTTCATCTTGGGCCAAAAGAAGTGGACGAGATAGTGTTCAATGACAATGGAGTGCCAGGGAAGGAAGCAAAGTTTGATATTGGAGTATGGATTTTCGAAGCAGCACGAGTGTTAGTATTTGCTTGAAGGCTTGATGCAGCAATAGGATTAGCAATTAATTGTGAATGGATGACATCTATGAAAGGAGGTTGAGTAGGTTGCAGAAGATTTGGGGTTTTGTTCGTGAGGAACATGATGACTTTAGACATAGAAGGACAAAGATTTGCAGATGCCAGTGTACAAAGTAGAGCTATGTAATCCACTTGCAATACATTTTCTTGGGAATTTTCTTTGATGTTGGGATCAATGATGTTTGTAAGTGTTACTGATAAATAATGATTCCAAACCTGCATCATATATGTATTATAGCTTCTCAATCTTATCAAAACTCTTAGTTTAGAAGCAAAATAAGATTCTATATATGACAAGATATTTTAATTTGTAAGAGAATAGGCTTTTAGATATGACAAGGTCATTACCATTGTTAGGAGAGATGACACTTCATCAGCATATGAAGGGGTTCTATTCTTTCTGCCAGTAATAATCTCCAGAACTAGCACTCCAAAAACATAGACGTCAACTTTTTCAGTTAGATGACCATGCATAAGATATTCTGAGCCATGTAACTTATGTAGAAAAGAAGAATATATATATATATATATATATAGATAACAACTTTTAATTTTTTTATTTATTTTTTCTGTATTTCTTTCTGTTTCTGGATTCTTACCGAGTTCCAACAATAGCTGTGCTTAAAATGAGTTTGATCTTCAGGAAAGTGCCTAACTAACCCAAAATCTGCAATTTTTGGTTTAAAATGTTGATCTAATAAAATATTACTAGCTTTTATGTCTCCAGGGATGATGTGGATATCTGATCCATGATGAAGATAAGCTAGCCCACTAGCTATTCCTAATATAATCTCAAACCTTCTCTCCCAATCAAGCACCTTGGCCATGTTTCCATCTGTTGCAAAGTACAATTCTATCTCAAAATTTTGTATAAACAGCAATGCTTCACATGTGAAGACTAACAAAAATCAATCTATATGGTTATAAAAAATTACCAAATATGGTAACAAAAATCAATCTATATAGCTATGAAAATTTACCAAATAGAAATTTATCAAGGCTCTTGTTAGGAAGGTATTCATAAACTAGAATTCTGTTTATACCATCGATACTGAAGCCAAACAGTTTGACGAATTTTTTATGTTAAACACAACTTATCAAATTCACCTCATTGAAGAACTAATTCACACTGTGTTCTCTGTTGTCACAGAGTCTCTCCACAACAATTTCCTTCCCATCTGGTAAAATCCCCTACCAACATGTCCAATCTGTACTGTTCAAGGATGATGTAAATTTACCCATAGTATTTGAGAACTCAGTATGATAGAATGATTGTGAACATCACCTTATTGATAGAACCAAATCCCCCTTGACCAAGTTTGTTTGTCGGGTTAAAGGTTCGAGTAGCTGTTTGTAGAATTTGAAATTTGTAATTTAATTTTGATTTAAATATAGCTGTTGAAAGTTCCTTTTTTGATTTATAGTGACCTGCAAAATAAAGAAAAATTTCATGATGAGAAATACAATGCTTAATGATTCCACTCAGAATTATCACACCCAAGAAAAAATATAAACAAGAGTAGGGACAGTTTTAGCAAATAAAAGGTTTTAATAGATAAAAGGTGGACATATGAAGAACCGTAATGAGAATGAAACTTGGGAAGAGTCTTGGTAGATGCAGTCGAAGATATCCTTCAACGTTCCATAAATAGAACCATTCATAATTCGAAAAGCAACTAAGCTAGTTAAAGCTGTTAAGGACCAATTAACCTACTAGTTTGAGGACTTGCTAAAAAAGGACGACGGAATAGACTCATAAATGCCATATATACCGGGGAAGGGTTCAACCATTGAATTTGTTACATCATTGAAATTGCCATTTCAAGTGTAGGTAGGCAGATCCAGGTTATCCTTGATAAGACCGCTGAAATCCGCATTCAGTTTGTTTATTAAATATTATTTTTCTCTAGGTACAAAATATTATCAACCACAGAATTTGCCATGATGGTACTTGGTTTTTTACTCTATTGCATCATGTGACAATAAATAGTTCAGTTTTTAAGCAATATGTGATATTTTGTTTAACTTTTTGTCATTGAAAGTTTCTATGATTATTCTAATTCAATTGTTTCTATACTTCATCTATGTGGCTAGAAATTGAGGAAACAGTGTATACCTTTTTAACCTGTAAATTTTACGAAAAAATATAAATTCTGAGCTATTGACACCATACAATTGCTAACCTGTATAGGGTGACAGAAAATTGGCATTTCATTTTATGATTGCTAGAAGACATGATCCAAGTTGCAGGATTTGGTTTTCATCTTAAGGTGATTAGGCAAACCCTGACATCTATAAATCCATGAAGGAAAACCACAATTTTAATTTGACCAGGCGTGGGATGGTTAAATCTGAACCCTAACATAGGGAGTCCAGAAGATGTTTTACTACTAAATTTGCAACTGAGAATACGATATAATATAAAATATGAGTTGCAAATTTTCTCCCTGAAGATATTATTAAACACAACTTATACATATATATATATAAAGAGAAATTCAACTCACCCAGAACTGGCTTCTCATGCAGGGGCTTACTAGCTTTTCTTTTCCAAATTACAACCCCTCCAAACAGCAGCAGCACAATAACGACACCAGGAATGGTCAATCCAAGTAATATTGGTGGATTAGGGCGGGATTTTCCTGCAGCAAATAGCAATCCGCATTATTAAATTGAATTAGAAAATGCTTTTAGAATGTTTTCCAATAAATAATGGACAGTACCTTCAGTGGCCCTCTTGGAAGGTGAGGCCAAAAGGACGTCATCACCATAAAACTTGTATGTTGCAAAATGAATTACACAGTTCTTACTATAGTCATCTCCTTTGATAAATCCTTGTGGACAATGAGTGAAACTTTTGTAACAAGTATTGAGGCACTGTCTACACTGATCCATATTAAGGTCTCTCCAACACTGAGCCACAGCATAAATCCCATTCCCATTTCCTGTAGCGTAGCCCACCTTGCTGGACACAGCATCATTAATAACTTTGGTCAAAAGATTGGCAATTGACCAATCCAAACCGCTAGCATTTGCATCGGTTCTGTTGGTAGTATTTATGCCTTCTATAGCGTTATGTTCTGTAAACGATAATTTTGAATAGAAGTTATAAGTGGCATATCTCAAGAAACATCCTCTTAGACGAATGCTTCCGGAAATACGGCGACAGTCTTCATTGAAAAGTCCTTTTAGCGTATGAAGCGCATGCCCCCCAAGTAGGGGCATTCATGTCTCCTCTGCACTGAGTAAGAATGGGGAGGAAGAAGTGCTTTTTTATTCTATCTATATGTAATGTTATTAACAATTTGGTATTTTTTTTTATTTTTGTTTTTGCCTTCCTGCTTTCTAATTTGGCATTGACCATGGTTTTTTAAAATCTGGCTATGGTCATTTAATTTCCAACTTCTAAGTTCTCCCTTTAACATTTAAGGTTTGTAATGTCATATTTAGCATGGTTTCGAATATTATATTTTGATTTTTTAATCCCATATACAATTAAGGGTTTTCAATGTAGTATCATTCGATATTATATATATTTTAGGTTATATTCGATATTATATTTTGACTTTTAATCGCAAAATACAATTAAGGTTTCAATGTAGTATCATTTGATATATATATATATATATATATATATATATATATATATATATAAAATATAAAAATAAATCGTAGTTTCTCATGGAATTAACTTTTTAATAGCAATATATCAACATGTTTTTTAATATTATGTTTTGACTTTCTAAATGCAATATACAATTATTGGTTGAGGATAGTCATGGTGGTTATTGCCTTGGTCTAGCAAACTTCGTATATGCTTAGCCATCTATAGAGGTTTCTTGATTTTGGGTAATTAACTTACTTTAAAATGAAATAAGACATCAATGTATTCATTGTAATATAGACATAAACAAAACATCTAAAGAAAAGTAATTGCACAATGATCCAGTCCAAGAAAACAAAGCTTTCCACACACCAATTAACTCTTCTAAAAAAATTCAACAATTCCAATTTAATAATCCTATTGGCCTCTCTTTATACCTTTTGGGACAATTGCTAGTTAGCCTACATTAATAAAGACAAATTCTTCATTCATATAAAGGAACCCACTTGAAACTTGCTGGCGAATTTCAAAATATATAAAAAGCCTATCAGGTTACAAAAATAAATTATTTTTACCTATTAAAATAAAATAACTAAAAATTAGATAAAGAAGATCTACCATGAGAATAATAAGTAAATATATTCTTGTTTACCCCGGTGTAAAATACAGGTAATGGTTGGCTGGTTTTAGTTGAAATTTTAACGGGGGCTTGCAGATAAAAGCTTCGTCCAAAGAAACTGCCAATACAACGTACATCAATTTTCACCTTAAATTCTTGCAAATTGCTACACAAATACTGTGCTTGTCAACATTAAAAAGCGTATTATATCTTTTTATTTACCTCGACTTCATTCTACAACGGCTTGACATAGGTGAGCAACCACTTGAGATAGGTGAGTTTACGTGGATGGCAGATTTTCTGAATATTCTGGAATCGGATTGACATGGCGGAGTCAAAAAATTCTCCACGCTCATGTCTATCGAATTCCCAAATATTCATGTCTATCGAATTCCCAAATATTCAGAAAATCTAAGTCGAAATCTACAATCGACTTAGACACATAGCATAACTATTCCCGTTTCTTGCGATTCGCATGAGAAAAACAAAAGAGGTCGGTTCTCAACGATCCCACACGCAGGCATAATTACAAGAAGATTTACGGAAACTACATCGCCGCAACATGCCTACGCTGGATGGAGAAGGTTCACCATTTTACCTCACAACAGCCGGGAACCAGATCCTGTAAATAATTCATTCGGTTATTGATTTTTTCACTTGTAGCCCGTAAAGGATGTCATGTAATGTTAGACCAGAGCATGAAATATTTGAGCATTGTGGGTGGATTGTTTTTTATTTTCCATCGAATAAATGAGCTAGTTTCAAATTAAGATTATCCTAATCACCTACAAAACATAAAAATAATAAAAAAAAATTAATACAGTATGATTTTGCCCAGAAATATTTTGGAGGGTGAACTATTGAAAATTTTCTTCAATGTTATGCATGTTTGTAGCCTGACCTCTTCTAGTTCTCACGGAGACGAAGTCTTTAGTGGCTTGTGCCATTGCGGAGGCCGTTTCAAGGATTATTCTATAACTATTTTTCCTTCCCAGGTGATGTTGAGCCACTGCAAGGGTTGATAGCAGTTGATTTATCCAACAAATTGATAATGAAAAAAAAAAAAAACGAGTCATGTAAATACAAAGAAACTCAGATGTAAATACAATTGAACGAAAGAAAAAGTATTCAGAGCAACACTGAACCATGGCAAATTAAAGCACAGGACTTCACCATTCTTGACGTTATCCGACAAGGTCTATATTCGACTTTATTGTCTTGTCTTGGCTTATCCTGATCTACTTCATTTCAGTCGTATCAATGGTTTTGCCAAAGATCTCACACACATCTGATCGCATATTGTTGTTGTATAATTCATCGATTGCAAATACATTAGCTCCAACGAAGAGCTTACCGATATCCTCCTCAATCTCGTTCGAATCAATCTTCTCGATGCTATATTCCTGCCTCTGTCTGAATGACTCTATTTGTTCAACTAGAAATATAGTGCACCTCATATGAAGTTGTAGTTAGGGTACATGTTGAGATAAGTTGTGGTTAGGGTACATGTTGAGATATTAATTTCACTGTGAGTTAAGTTTCATCACATTTTGAAATTATAGTTAAGGTATATATGATATATTAATCAAAATGTCAATTAAATGTCATTACATTTGATTATGTTGTTGTTAGTTAAGTGTCATAACAATTCGGTTTAATTACTTGAGTTCTACTCCATAAGTTATTTAATATAATCTATTTAATCATTTAAAATATTTAGAAAATATTTGCTCATTTTTTAATTTCATTCTTTATCATAATATAAGAGTTTAAAGTTTGAAAGAGTAACAGAGATACAGTGAGGTTGCATAAAGCTCCTCGAGAGCAGCATTTCATATATGTATTCACAAAAAAAAGAACATCATAGCAAACTGAACCAGCTGTGAAACGCTTCCTCTACTGCAAAAAAAGGTTTTAATTTAGGAGAATAACGCAGTCCACCAATCACAGCAATCAAACCAAAGCGTTATTAACGCCTACTCAAAACACGACAGAAGCATTAGCGTTACAACCGCTCAAGTCCATCGCAAGAGGATTTGTTAGTAACGCAGCATAACTGTGGAGAAGGCAGCGATAGAGACCAACACGAGGATCAAAAATCTTTTTCCAAAAGAAAAGTTAACTCGTAAATACCTCTTTATGTCATTCGTATAAATCCTCGTACGTTCCATCGTATTGGAAAGGTTCATGGCATTTATTTATTTTTCTACAAAAATGTATGTTTTCAAAAATTCTTTTAAAGGGAGGCAGGTTTGTTATGCTCTAAAAGGAGTATTAAAAAGAGGGTTTGTTATAATTTTGGGAAGGTTTTTTTAATTAAAAATCTAGAAAGTAAAAGAGATTTCTTTTTAAGAAGGTGATTCTTGATTTAATTTTGTTATTAAAAAAAAGGAGTTGTATTTTTTAAAAGGGATTTTTTAAAAAGATAAAAGAGTGTTGTATTTGAAGAAATAATTTTCTTTATCACTTTGCCACAAATCTCAGTTCTCTTTGGCAAGAATAATGACTTTTAGTTTTTGATAATGAAGATGTTTCTGCAAGCCCAAGAATGTTGGGATACACTTGAGACTTCATATGTATGGCCAACTCAAGAAGCATGGGAGACAATGACTAATAATCAGGGGAATGGAGCTATTGAACTCATAAGAAAAGAACATAGAGCCAAACGTTGGATACAAAACTGGTGGATGACTCTATTTTTGACAAAATAACAGGCGCATCCACAACACATGAAGCTTGGGAAATCTTGAAAGTTGTGTATCAAGGTAATGATATAGTGAAGAGAGTGAAATTACAGACATCGAGATCACAATTTGAAATCCTAAAGATGACTCACACAAAAAATGTGGATTAGTTCATGACTCGAGTCGTGGGAATTGTCAACCAAAGCAAATTCATCGGTGAAACCATTTCAAATCATAAAATTGTTCAAGAAGTCCTTCGAAGTCTACCCAAGAAATATGACATGATTGTAACAGCCATTTTGGAATCCAACGATTTTAGAGATTTTTCATTAGAACAGTTAACTAGATGACTTCTCGTGCATGAAATAAGACTCAACTTGACATAAGATTCCATGGAGCAAGCTTTCAAAGCACAACTTTCTTTTCGCAGAGGTAGAGATAGAGGTATAGGATATGGAGGCAGAAACAAACAAGTTAGAGACCAAAGCAGAGGTTGATCATAACATCATCATGCAACATAGCAATGGAGACCTCAACAAAACCAAACTCAGAGAGCCAGACCATGGAGAAAATCTAATGTCCAATGTTATTACTCCAAGCAATTTGGGAATTAAGAACATGAATGCAAAAGGAAACAGTAAAATTAGCACATAGGCAATGTCCATCTCTCCAACAACGAAGGAGAATCCTCTGAAACAATGTTTCTTTCATTCAATCTTTCTAAAGGCACTCCATCAAGAATCTATGGTTGTTGGATAGTGGCTGTAGCAATAATATGACAGGTAAAAAAATATGATTTCTTATATTCATGCTTCCATAACATCATAAGTTCCTCTTGGAGATCGTTCTTGCATTAATGTTGAAGGAAAATGTATTTCTCCTATTCTTACTAAAAAGAATCAGCAGAAATACATTCATGATGTTTATTATGTCCCAAATCTGAAGCATAACCTAATTATTGTAGGACAAAAGATGGAACATGGTTATGATGTAATATTTCAAGGGAACACATGTTATATCTTTGAAAAACCTCCTACTAGAAGACTGATAGAAAAGGTTGAAGAAACCAAGAACATGACGTTTTCTTTGACTCTTAAAAGTCGAAATATCTCACAGTTTTTTGTCCACATTGTGGAAAGAATAGATGAATCTCAGTTATGGAATTTTGGATATGCCATATACAATTGAATAGTCTAAGTCAGATTAAGAAGCAGTGAATCATGATTGGTCTACCTACTATGAATGATAAAGACTGTAATTGTAAAATTTGTGTTATTTCGGGGCATAAAAGAGATAGTTTTGCCACATCTTCATCTAGAGAAAAAGAGCCTTTAGAGCTTGTCCATACAGATATATGAGATATATTTGTTAAATGCTGCTACAGTAAAACTGAGGAAAAAAATTCAGTCTTGCATATGTCCACTATTGTAATCATCAGTTTTCAAACCAATAGAGAAAGATATTTCAGCATATCTGTGTACTTGAATGCAATGATCCTGAAAATGGTATCAGAGCCAAGTTATTGTCTTAGTGGATCGTGAATTTGCCTAAGGTCGTGAATATCGTTGTAGCCCATTGTTGCCGGAGTTGGCATTTGAAGGGTGTTGAAGACATTCGACTCAGAATTCAAGTTGAGGAAGCCACAATTTAGCTAGCAAGAGGAAGCCACAATCTCTTCATGTTATCATCATCAAAACATACCGGGTATTTATCTTTCCTTATTCTGAAGAAAATGGACTCTGCAAGTTCTTCTGAGTCATTAGGAAAGTTTGGTTCTAAATATTTTGACGCCATACAAAATGAGCAAGAGCTGAGATCTGGTTTAAATGATATATGTCAAAATGAAGAATCCTCTAGAAATGAAGCATGCACAAATGAAGAAGAGGATAATCCTACCGTAAATTGGAAACTACCTTCAGTTTCACCATATGATGTATATAGAGGTCTTTCTTCTTTTAACTTTAAAGCCCTTAGCTAGATAAAAATAAAAGAGAAGTCTATCAAAACAAAACTAAGTCTCAATGTCATGATGACTATTCCACTTCTCGAACAAAAATATATCCAAGCGGCTTTGAAATTAGGATACCAGTACGCCCATCTCAGGATGGTAAGGATAGGACTGAATGCATTACACAGAAAAGGCCAGCAAGCCTTTGTCTTTTCAGCCCTGTTTGATAATCAATGGAGTACTTTCACACAAGCTATGATACGAGGAATCAAGACGAGTCTCTCAGATGGTCCGATACAATGTGATGTATTCCCTGATTTCTCTGTTGCCCTTGACGACCCAAATATTTTGAAATGTTCAACCCTAGGTATGAAAACAAAAGGTTATGAGAATTTCCATTCAAAATCAAAAAATTTGACAGTCTTCTATATTACGTATGTCTGCTTTTATAATACCACTATTCCTGTAGTTCTCCTTTCCCCTGGAAAAGATTCTGGTTGAGTAACCCTTGTACAGTATGACTCTGCATGTAATCCAGTCACCCCTCTATATGTCTCCCGCAAAGATATTTGTCCTCCAGATGATTGGGTAACTAATTGGGGAAAACAAACATGAAAACCTATTGTTGCTGCCACCCAGTCTATTATTACAGAACAAGATGGGAAAGTTATCACCAAATTTCCTAAAGTAAACACAGCTCAACGTGGTGGGCCTATTACTACATTAGTCCCCACCACAATTTCTGTAAACCAATTACATCCTGCTCAAATCACAGCTCCACCTCAGTTTTCAATTGACCAAGCAGTGTATGAGTCAATCAAAAGACTTTTCTCGCAGCCAAGTATATCTCAGCCTTTCAGTTCAGTTTGTGACCATCCACACTGCTCTAAAGTATTTTGTCAATTCTCATATGATCCTCCTACCCCTCATGAAGAATCATCCAATAACCCTCGTGTAAATATGATCAAATTCGTGCCGCCTTCTGATGAAGAATCTTCTGAACAAAGTTATAAAAAAGTGTCTTTCTTTAATATTCATGAAGATCTTCTTGTAAACTCTTCTAGTCCTACTAGAGCTTTAGGCTTTGTACATGAGTCTGCTATCCCAGCCTACTGGAGAAATACTATTGATACAATCCATAGCTCAATAGAAATTCCTTCAGATAAAGAAATAATTGCATTTCTTAAGATCTTCAAAGGAATTGGACCCTATGATCCAGAAAATGTCTGGAAAAAGAAAATGTTTAACTGGGATCTATACACTCATGAAAAAGAACATCTGTACATGCAAGAGATGCTCCTTCTTGAAAAAAAGGATAGAAAAGCTTTCAATCAGACGAACAGTGAGAAATGGAAAGAATATATGAAAGCTCAAGACCTTTGAATATCATTATATGAATGGTATTATCCCTCTACAAGTCAAGTAGAGGAATCCTTAATAAAACAATTCAGGAATGAAGCCAAGCATAAAAGAATCAAAGCACCTGAACAATATGTAGAAAATAAGCTAGAGGAGAATCGTGTCATAATTCCTTCTCCTCTACGCACTCCTGAATTCTCTCCAAAAATTCAAAATATGCTCTCAAAACCCAATCTGCCAAACATATCATTGTTGTTAGGGCAAAAGGAGAAGAATTAATAAATTCTATATTCTCCCAGTTTCATGTTAACATGATGAGATCAGGAACTCCAGGGAAGCATAAGTGGGAACTTCTAAAGGTTCTATCCAAGAAGAAGATTCTGAATTCCCACCATGGAAAAATTTTGTGATTTGACAACAGGATGGAACGATGTACAAACTTCTTCCTTCTCATCCTCATGATCCTTCTTTGTCTGCAAAAGAAGCAATTGCAGCAACCAACTAGGCAAACCTTGCCATTTCCAATTTAAAAAAAAAAATGAAAAAAAAAATTGATTCTGTAGAAATTGTTTGTTCTGAAATGGAACTTATGCTAGAAAGGATGCTACAAAAGCAAAACTATAATACAACGTGTCTGAATAACAGTGTTACAACTCTGGCAGAAAATGATCAAACCATTGCTTAGAGTCTAGACAGACTATCAATTCAAACTGAAAAAAAGATCCATGAGGCCGCATTAGCTTATGGAAAGGAAATCATCAAGGTTAGCAAAAGCCTTGATATCGTAAAACATCAAGTATGGGTTCTATCTACTTGAGTGGAATCACTTAAGAAAAAGCCTAGTGCAAAGGCTTACAAATCCACTTCTCTATTTTGTGAGCCTAAAACTTCAGTCCCATACACTATTACTCCTTAAGTGGAAAGTATGATCAAAGCTCCTAGCTCCATAAACTTTCCACCACCTACATCTACCCATCCTTATTCTTTGTTTGCAAATCCCAGTGTTTTCAACAAAGTTCCTTATTTGTTAGCACAACCTCTTGAATAAAAACTAAAGTTGCCTGAGAAACCTTCTAAAGAAAAGACTGATGAATTTAAAGGAAGCATGTCTGAATTCTTTTTTGGTGAATCTTCTCAAGACAAGGATAATGTAGATACAAGTCTCCACAAGATTGAAATAGCCCCAGAACTTGAGGATCTTGAGGCTTGTATCAATAAATTTTCTGCACAAGATAAAGAGCAATTTGGCATAACAGAAATTGAACAAGATGATGAACATCAAGTCAACACCACTTCTTCCAGATCCAAGTGGAATTCCACTTGGAATCTAGCCCCAGACTGAAGAGATTTAATGAAATATGAATATCACAATGATTGGTCTGCCAATTCCACCTATTCATGGAATATGGATAACTGCACTGAGGCAGAGGTAATGTCAGTCCTACATTCTATGTTAGTATGCTACAGAACATATCTTACAGATGACATTGGTCCTATTAACGCCTGTAGAAAAATAATTGGAGGATTTGAAGGTACTTTGGATGCATGGTTAAGAGCAGAAACATTGAAGGAACCAAACCTTCTTCCCTCTTGGGAATAGTCAGTTATGCTGAATGAAGATGGGACCACTTATATGGAACTTGTTACCCATATTCCTATAAATAATATGATAGGAAAACTACTCTATGGGATCATTGTAAATTTTGTTGGTTTTCCTCAAATCACAAACGAAATCACAACTATCACACTGCTTGCTATGAAGTTTCACAATATGCAACATTTTGATGAATATTTTAATGAGTGTCTGCACAGACTCCATACTTTGTCTCCTGATTTGATTCTTGAACCTAAATGGGAGGAAATCTTTGTTGCCTCACTTCCAAAATGGCTATCTTCTGCAGTAGTAAGTAAGCCTCCAGGCAAAGTTGGCAACTATAAATTTGGGGTGATCCGGTAAGCAGTCAAAGCTGTAATTGTTGAGCTTTGTTCACAAATGAAGATCGCTCGAGCTGCCACAAATCCGAGAAAACCTGATGGCTATCAGCATCTCTGTAAACAATGGCACCTTGGGAAAGCTAGGGGCAGAAGTGAAGGAAAAGTTTCCATTCTAAGAAGAATTCCCAACACTCCAAAAGCAACCCCAAGAGACATTTCAGAAAGAAGCCATATAAAAATACAAAAATGTTCTCTAATGATAAAGAAATAATATGTTACAACTGCAATAAGAAAGGGCATACTGTAAACAAATGTCCCGAGAATAAGAAGGAATCAAAGAGGAAGATTACATACAGAAATAAAAAAGGAAAAGCCAACTTCTTTGACCTTCCTAGCAGTTGTGATGAGATAATCAGTTATGATCCAGAATTAGAAAATGAGTTAAATTACGCAGATTATTCATCATCATCAGAAGAAGAATTATGCAAATATCCTTACTGTACTGAATGCTGAGATTGTGAATGCAGTGACCCATATGTCTGCAACTGCAATACAGTAAGGATGATGAAGACAGACTATGAAGAGACTAGCAGGAATCTCTTCACACAGATGATGGCTGCAACAGACCCGCAACTAAAAGAAATGTATAAAACTATGTTGATGGAACATCTGAAACAAGTACCCTCAAGCCTAAAGAATTAGCCACATAAACGGTATGTTCCTCCTACAACATTATTTTCAGTAGAAGCATTAACAAGGCAATTTAGAACAGAAGACTTTGGAGAAGACCTTCCATACACTCTTCTAGCAATACATCAAGCTATAAAGGAACTAAGGAAGATTGTAAAAGAGAATAAGAAATTATGCATTGAAAGTCACAGAGATCTTTCAGTAAAAGTAATAGGATCACAAGGAGCTTCTACTTCAAAAAAATCCTCCTCGTTCAGGTAAAACAAAAAATTGGACCTATATAGCTAATCCAATTTCTAAACAAATGCCATCAGACGAGTAAGATAGGATAACCCTTGGATGCAATATTATGAATCGATATGTCATGTATTGCATCAAGATGAGAGTAAGGATCAGAGACCAGTATGAAAACTGGAAGGTTTTAATGGACACCGGTTCAAGATTAATCATTGTGAGTGATACAGTAGTTAGCACACATCTAAGAAGGCCTACTGCATGCCCTAGAGTAATCACTCGCATTGGTGAGATTGAAACAAAGACCGAAGCAGAAATTGAGGTATTCTTGACAAAAGATGTTGGAGTAAGGGTAGTATGCCCAATAGCTGCTAACATGGATTGTGCCATGTATCTAGGAACTCCCTTTTTCCAAAACTTCACCAAACATGGAGCTAAGCTTGACATTGCTACTCAAAGGTATGGATATTTTGTTAGCTTAAATAATAAAGAGATTTTCTTTTCTTTTATCAATTCAAATGCGCGAAATAGACTAAGGAGAATAGAAAGATTAGAAAGTCTATTGGCTAAGATGGAAATAAAGAAAGAATGTCTAAAGACAAATGAGCTTTTAGATAATGGGAAACATGGAGAAGAAATAGCAGACCTCACTGCTAAATTTAAAGAATGTTGTTTTGATGACCCTAATGCCTTTTGGCACATACATAAGCATGAAGTGGAACTCCCATTAAAAGCAGACTTCAATGGTAAACTCAGAAGATCCAAAGTAATTCCAATGAATGAAGAACAGATGAAGATGTGCAGAGAAGAAATTAAAGATCTTCTGAGAAAAGGATTAATAAGGAAAAGCAAGAGCCTAATTGCTTGCTTTGCATTTTATGTAAATAGGCATGCAGAGGTTGCTAGAGGTAAGCCCAGATTGGTAGTCAATTATAAATCCCTAAACAACATTCTCGACTATGATGCTTATCCCTTGCCAAAAGCATCTACCATACTCGCCCAAATATCAAAATCTATAGTTTTTTCTAAATTTGATTTGAAGTCAGGATTTTGGCAGGTCAGTATCAAAGAAGTTGACAAATGGAAGACAAATTTCTTAGTTCCACAAGGGCATTATGAGTGGAACATTATGCCTTTTGGTCTCATTAATGCACCTTCGACATTTCATAGAATAATGGATGAAACCTTCAAAGGTATGGATGAATTATTGAAGAAATATATTGATGATCTGTTAATACATTTTGACAGTATACTAGATCATATCAAGCATTTAAAGATTTTCTTGAAAAGAGTCAAAGATATGGGTATTGTTCTATCTGCATCAAAGATGAACCTTTTTATGACTATGATAGATTTTCTAGGATATGATATCTAGTATGGTTCTTACACTGTGATTTAGAGAAGTTTGAATTTTTTTTATCATTTCCGAAATGAGATAACATATAAAAATCAGTTATAGAGATTTCTTGGAAGTCTCAATTATATATCCAAGTTTCTGAGTCATTGTGCCTAAGACAGAAAATTACTGAATAAGAGACTCCAGAAAATCCCAATCCCTTGCGATGAAAACCACACCCAAGTAGTAAGAAGGATAAAGGAAAGAGTAAAGAGTATTCAACCTTTATCTCCAATAATAGAGGAATGGAAGAAAATCATCATGACAAATGCCAGTCAAGCCGGATGGGGAGCAGTTTTATGCCAAGAAAACCCAAATAAAATTGGAGGAAAGAAGGAAATATAAGCATGACAATATGCCCCTGGACTTTGTGCCAAGAACCAATTAAATTGGTCTAGCTTGAAGAAAGAGCTAAGAGCAGTGTGTCTCGACATTGCTAAATTCAAAGATTTTGTCATATACACTAACTTCACAGTCTGGACAAACTGCCAAGCTTTGAAATATGCCATCCACAATTGCCAATTTGAAGATGCAGCAATGGTCAAGTGGATAATGGAACTAAACCAATATTCTTTTGACATTGAGTTTGTTCTAGGAGACAAAAACAATTTCGCAGATATGCTGAGTAGGGAATTTCTCTCAGAACATTCCATCCTCGCTCTAAATTGTAATTTCATAAGAAGATAAGAAGACACTGTTGAAATGGAAACCCCAACTGGATGGGTAAGCTATAATCTTGAAAATCGTTTACTTACTCATGATGAAGCTTGGTATCCTATCAAAGAAGTCAGTTATAGGGAAGATATTCCATATCTATGAACAAAAAATATGCAGTATGAAATGAATGAAGAATCAATTGAAGCCGTGGAATATTTAGAACACATTGGCAGCATACTCTGCACTCTTGAAAGGGATGATGAAGATGATGACAGGATGACAAGGTGTCATATTACATTCATAATATTTGATAACCATCTTCATAGAGATAATTATGATCTTGACAGATAGAAGGAAGCCTTTTTTTTGGCCATGAAACTCCAAAACTATTCAGCTAATTTATTTTATGCTTTACAATTTTCTTTTTATTTGAAGGAATGGTAGTTGAAGCATTGGAACAAGAAGATCCCACACCTGATGGGTTCATAGATTGGTGGCGGATTTATGGACTCTCTGCCTTGGTCATAAAGCCATATACACTTCACATGTTAAAGATCCCTTGCTTTAGTGAACCAAGGGCTCAGATGAATGGAATTTTGTACAAATCTATTGAAGATATTGCTGACATTGAGGATCTTTACTTTCTGCAAGGAATGCGACATTGTGATCATATCAGATGGTTCGTCACGAATCATTACAAAGAAAGGACAATATCTTCCAGTACCAATTATGAATATTTTCATAATCAAGTTGACATAGCATCAAATCCTTTCCAATACATCAACCTCCCAGAGTCACCTGACAGCCACAGTTCACAGACCTGGTAATGAGAGAAAGATGTGAAGGTCCAGTACTTCACTAATTATCTGGTTGAAATATTCTTGTACCTGCATTATACATACCCACAAATAGATTATTACACGATGGACTAGTGTCATCTTTCCAACCGACAATGGTGTTGGACAAGCTTTCGTGGATTCTCTTGTCCTAGAATCTCCACTTTATAATAAAATGAGATTTTCATATCTCTCCTTTATGTCTTTTTGAGCATTCGTGGGTTCACTCAATTCTTGAACTTCCACTGTGTGAATAATCTGAGTCATAGATTCGGTCCCCACATGCCTCTGGCTATCCGTAAAAGGAGAAGGGATGAGATAACATGGGACAGTCCTCCCATGCCCAAATCTAGCTTTCGGTGATCAGGTTAGACCCGATCAACATCTTATCTTTTGAGTCATCAGTCTGTACATGGGAGGTCGAGAATTCATGGATGCTTGTCCCCTTTGCTAGCTCTATAAATATTTGGAACTGCAAGTTAAGGTTCATTCAGGATTTGGGAGTTTTAGAGTCTAGAGTTTTGAGTCAAGTTTTTCTCCTACTCTGCATCTACGGACAATCTATTTGAACTACTTGCAACATGAGGAGAACTTAAGTGCTTAGGTGATTTGGGAGCATGTGCATCAGTGCTTGATGCTGGTGAGAACCCAAAGTGGTCGAATCATATAGAAAGTTTTTGAGTCTATAAGTCTATGAGTTTTTGAGACTCAGCTTGCACACATGCTATGTAGCCTACGGATTTCTTAAGCTACGGCTAAGATATATTCGTTAAATGCTATTGCAGTCAAACTGAGGAAAAAAAATCAGTCTTGCATATGTCCACTATTGTAATCATCTGTTTTCAAACCAATAAAGAATTGCAGCAACCAACTGGACAAACGTTGCCATTTCTAGTTTAGAAATATTTTTGAAAAATAAATTTGATTCTGTAGAAATTGCTTGTTCTGAAACGAAACTTATGCTAGAAAGGATTCTACAGAAGCAAGACTATAATACAGCCTGTCTGAATAACAGTGTTACAACTCTGGTAGAAAATGATCAAACCATTACTTAGAGTCTAGACAAACTATCAATTCAAACTGAAAAAAGGATCCATGAGGCCGCAGTAGCTCATGGAAAGGAAATCATCAAGGTTAGCAAAAGCCTTGATATCATAAAACATCAAGTATGATTTGTATCTACTGGAGTGGAATCACTTAAGAAAAAGCCTAGTGCAGAGGCTTATAAATCCACTACTCTATTTTCTGAGCCTAAAACGTCAGTCCCATACACTATTACTCCTTCAGTGTAAAGTCTGATCAAAGCTCCTAGCTCCATAAACTTTCCACCACCTACATCTACCAATCCTTATTCTTTGTTTGCAAATCCCAGTTTTTTCAGCAAAGTTCCTTATTTGTCAGCACAACCTTTTGAAGAAAAACCAAAGTTGCCTAAGAAACATTTTGAAGAAAAGACCGATGAATTTAAAGGAATCATGTCTGAATTATTTTTTGGTGAATCTTCTCAAGACAAGGATAATGTAGATACAAGTCTCCACAAGATTGAAATAGCCCCAGAACTTGAGGATCTTGAGGCTTGTATCAGTAAATTTTCTGCACAAGATAAAGAGCAATTTGGCATAACAAAAATTGAACAAGATGATGAACATCAAGTCAATGCCACTTCTTTTAGATCCAAGTGGAATTCTACTTGGGATCTAGCCCTAGACCGAAGATATTTAATGAAATCTGAATATCACAAAGATTGGTCTGCCAATTCCACCTATTCATCGAATGTTGATAACTGCACTGAGGCAGAGGTAATGTCAGTTGTACATTCTATGTTAGTATGCTACAGAACATATCTTGCAGATGAAAGTGGTCCTATTAATGCCTACATAAGAATAATTGGAGCATTTGAAGGTACTTTGGATGCATGGTTAAGAGCAGAAACATTGAAGGAACCAAACCTTATTCCCTCTTGGGAACAGTCAGTTATGTTGAATGAAGATGGGACCACTTATATGGATCCTGTTACCCATCTTCCTTTAAATAACATGATAGGAAAACTACTTTATGGGATCACTATAAATTTTGTTGGTTTTCCTCAAATCACAAATGAAATCACAACCATCACACTGCTTGCTATGAAGTTGCACAATATGAAACATTTTGATGAATATTTTAATGAGTTTCTACACAGACTCCATACTTCGCCTCCTGATTTGATTCTTGAACCTAAATGGAAGGAAATCTTTGTTGCCTCACTTCCAAAATGGGTATCTTCTGCAATAGTAAGTAAGCTTCCAGGAAAAGTTGGCGACTATAAATTTGGTGTGATCCGGCAAGCAGTCAGAGTTGTAATTGTTGAGCTTTGTTCACAAAAGAAGATTGCTTGAGCTGCCACAAATTCGAGAAAACCTCATGGCTATTAGTAGCTCTATAAATAATGGCACCTTGGGAAAGCTGGCAATTCTGAGGGGCAGAAGCGAAGGAAAAATTTCCATTCTAAGAACAATTCCCAGCACTCCAAAAGAAAACCCAAGAGACATTCCAAAAAGAAGCCATATAAACATACATAAATGTTCTCTAAGGATAAAGAAATAATCTGTTACAACTGCAACAAGAAAGGGCATACTGTAAACAAATGTCCCGAGAAGAAGAAGGAATCAAAGAGGAAGATTACATACAGAAATAAAAAAGGAAAAGTCAACTTCTTTGATCTTCCTAGAAATTGTGATGAGATAATCAGTTCTAATTTAGAATTAGAAAATGAGATAAATTATGCAGATTATTCATCATCATCAGAAGAAGAATTATGTAGAGATCCTTACTGTACTGAATGCCGAGATTGTGAATGCAGTGACCCAAATGTATGCAACTGCAATACAGTAAGGATAATGAAGACAGACTACGAAGAGACTAGTAGGAATCTCTTCACACAGATGATGGCTGCAACAGACCCGCAGCTAAAAGAAATGTATAAAACTATGTTGATGGAACATCTGAAACAAGTACCCTCAAGCCTAAAGAATCAGCCACATAAATGGTATGTTCCTCCTTCAACATTAGTTTCAGTAGAAGCATTAACAAGACAATTTAGAGCATAATATTTTGGAGAAGAATTTCCACAGACTCTTCCAGGAATACATCAGGCTATAAAGGAACTAAGGAAGACTGTAAAAGAGAATAAAAAATTATGCATTGAAAGTCACAGAGATCTTTCAGTAAAAGTAATAGGATCGCAAGGAGCCTCTACTTCAAAAAATACTCCTCTTTCAGGGAAAACAAAAAATTGGACCTATATAGCTAATCCAATTTTTGAAAAAATTCCATCAGAAGAGGAAGACAAGATAACCCTTGGATGCAATATTATGAATCGAGATGTCATGTATTGCATCAAAATGAGAGTAAGGATTGGAGGCCAGTATGAATACTGGAAGGTTTTAATGGACACTGGTTCAAGATTAAACATTGTGAGTGATTGAGTAGTTAGCACACATCTGAGAAGGCCTACTGCATACCTTAGAGTAATCACTGTCAGTGGTGAGATTGAAACCAAGACAGAAGAAGAAATTGAGGTATTCCTGACAAAAGATGTTGGAGTAAGGGTAGTATGCCCAATAGTTCCTAACATGGATTGTGCCATGTATCTAGGAAATCCCTTTTTCCAAAACTTCACCAAACATGGAGCTAAGCTTGACATTGCTACTCAAACATATGGATATTTTGTCAGCGTAAATAATAAAGAGATTTTCTTTCCTTTTATCAATTCAAATGCGCCAAATAGACTAAGGAGAATAGAAAGATTAGAAAGTCTATTGGCTAACATGGAAATAAATAAAGAATCTCTAAGGACAAATGAACTTTTAGATAAGGGGAAATATGAAAAATAAATAGTAGACCTCACTGCTAAATTTAAAGAATGTTGTTCGGATGTCCCTAATGCCTTTTAGCACATACATAAGCATGAAGTGTAACTCCCATTGAAAGCCGACTTCAATGGTAAACTCAAAAGATCCAAAGCAGTTCCAATGAATGAAGAACAGATGAAGATGTGCAAAGAAGAAATTAAATATCTTCTAAGAATAGGATTAATAAGGAAAAGCAAGAGCCCAATTGCTTGGTTTTATGTAAATAAGCATGCAGATGTTGCTAGAGGTAACCCAGATTGGTAGTCAATTATAAACCCCTAAACAACATTCTCGACTATGATGCTTATCCCTTGCCAAAACCATCTACCATACTAGCCCAAATATCAAAATCTAAAGTGTTTTCTAAATTTGATTTGAAGTGAAGATTTTGGCAGGTCGGTATCAAAGAAGCCGACAAATGGAAGACAACTTTCTCAGTTCCACAAGGGCATTATGAGTGGAAGATTATGCCTTTTGGTCTCATCAATGCACCTTTAGCATTTCAGAGAATAATGGATGAAAAATTCGAAGGTATGGATGAATTCTTGAAGAAATATATTGATGATCTATTAATACATTCTGACAATATACCAGATCATACCAAGCATTTAAAGATTTTCTTGAAAAGAGTCAAAGATATGGGTATTGTTCTATCTGCATCAAAGATGAAGCTTTTTAGCACTATGATAGATTTTCTGGGATATAATATCCAGTATGGTTATTATACTGTGATTCAGAGAAGTTTGAATTTTTTTTATCATTTCCCAGATGAGATAACTCATAAAAATCAGTTACAAAGATTTCTTGGAAGTCTCAATTATATATCCAAGTTTTTGAGTCATTGTGCCCAAGACAAAAAATTACTGAATAAGGGACTCCAGAAAATCCCAGTCCCTTGCGATGAAAACCGCACCCAAGCAGAAAGAAGGATAAAGGAAAGAGTAAAGAGTATTCAACCTTTATCTCCAATAAGAGAGGAATGGAAGAAAATCATCATGTGACAGATGCCATGTAAGGACTCTGGACACCACATATCTCCACAATGGTATGATATTGTCCACTTTGGGCCTAAGCCCTCATGGATTTTCTTTTGGACTTACCCCAAAAGGCCTCATACCAATGGAGATATTTGTCCATCCTTATATACCCATGATCCTTCCCCACTTCTAGTCAATGTGGGACTTTGGTCGTATACCCAACAATCCTCCCCTCGAACAAAGGACCATTGAGCCTCCCCTCAACCGATTA
>APFE030177323.1:83175-107542 GCA_000404065.3 Pinus taeda
GGTTCTCCGCTCCAATGCGTTGGAAGCACACGCCTTACGTGGAGCCCCACTTGCCTCGAGAGCTTGCTCTATCCTAGGTCAACTCCTCTTCACCGTGTTGGGACCAGGACACGTCCATGAAGAATCCGGAGCACACCGCCTGTCTAACCGAGCTCATCCACGGCTCCTATCGTGATATTTCCGGGGCCCACCACCTTCGTTTAGCATTCTGAGGATTCATCCACTTGGCTAACTTCAGGGCATGGCTCTGATACCACTTGTAAGGACTCTGGACACCACATATCTCCATAATGGTATGATATTGTCCACTTTGGGCCTAAGTCCTCATGGATTTGCTTTTGGGCTTACCCCAAAAGGCCTCATACCAATGGAGATATTTGTCCATCCTTATATACCCATGATCCTCCCCACTTCTAGTCAATGTGGGACTTTGGTCGTATACCCAACATGCCAGTCAAGCCGGATGGGGAGTAGTTTTATGCCAAGAAAACCCAAATAAAATTGGAGGAAAGAAGGAAATAGAAGTATGCTAGTATGCCTCTCGACTTAGGGCCAAGAACCAATTAAATTAGTCCAGCTTGAAAAAAGAACTAAGAGCAGTGTGTCTCGACAATGCTAAATTCAAAGATTTTGTCATATACACTAACTTCACAGTCAAGACAAACTGCCAAGCTTTGAAATATGCCATCCACAAATGCCAATTTGAAGATGCAACAATGGTCATGTGGATAATGGAACTAAGCCAATATTCTTTTGACATTGAGTTTGTTCCAGGAGACAAAAATAGTTTTGCAGATATGCTGAGTAGGGAATTCCTCTCAGAGCATTCCATCCTTGCTTTAAATTGTAATTTCATAAGAAGATATGAAGGCACTGTTGAAATAGAAACCCCAACTAGATGGGTAAGTTATTATCTTGAAACTCCTTTACTTACTCATGATGAAGCTTGGTATCCTATCAAAGAAGTCAGGTATAGGGAAGATATTCCATATCTCTGGACAGAAACTAAGCAGGATGAAATGAATGAAGAATCAATTGAAGCCCTGGAATATTTAGAACACATTGGCAGCATACTCTACACTCTTGAAAGGGATGATGAAGATGATGACAAGATGACAAGTTGGCATATTACATTCAGAAGATTTGATAACCATATTCATAAAGATAATTATGATCTTGACAGACAGAAGGAAGCCTTTTTTTGGCCATGAATCTCCAAAATTATTCAGCTAATTTATTTTACGCTTTACAATTTTATTTTTTATTTGAAGGAATGGTAGTTGAAGCATTGGAATAAGAAGATCCCACACCTGATTGGTTCATAGATTGGTGGTGGATTTATGGACTCTCTGCCTTGGTCATAAAGCCATATACACTTCACATGTTAAAGATCCCTGGCTTTAGTGAACCAAGGGCTCACATGAATGGAATTTTGTACAAATCTATTGAAGATATTGCTGACAATGAAGATCTTTCCTTTCTACAAGGAATGCGACATTGTGGTCATATCAGATGGTTCGTCACGAATCATTACAAAGCAAGGACAATATCTTCCAGTACCAATTATGAATATTTTCAAAATCAATTTGACATAGCATCAAATGCTTTCCAATACATCAACTTCCTGGAGCCACCTGATAGCCACAGTTCATAGACTTGGGAATCAGAGAAAGAAGTGAGGGTCTAGTATTCAATAATTATCTGGTTAAAAGATTCCGGTACCAGCATTATACATACCCACAGATAGTTTATTACAAAATGGACTAGTGTTGTCTTTCCAATTGACAATGGTGTTGGACAAGCTTTCGTGGATTCCCTTGTCCTGGAATCTCCACTTTGTAATCAAATAAGATTTTCATATCTCGGCTTTATGTATTTTCAAGCTTTCGTGGGTTCACACAATTCTTGAACTTCCACTATGTGAATAATCTGAGTCATAGATTTGGTTCCCACATGCCTCTGGCTATCTGTAAAAGGAGAAGGGATGAGATAACATGGGACAGTCCTCTCATGCCCGAGTCTAGATTTTGGTGATAAGGTCAGACCCGATCAACATCTTATCTTTTGAGTCATCAGTCTGTACATGGGAGGTCGAGAATTCATGGATGCTTGTCCCATTTGGTAGTTCTATAAATATTTGGAACTGCAAGGTAAGGTTCATTCGGGATTTGGGAGTTTTAGAGTCTAGAGTTTTGAGTAAATTTTTTCTCCTGCTCTGCATCTGCAGACAATCTGTCTGAACCGCTTGCAATGCGAGGAGAACTTAAGTCCTTAGGTGATTTGGGAGCCTGCGCATCAATGCTTGACGCTGGTGAGAACCTAAAGTGGCCGAATCAGATAGAGGGTCTTCGAGTCTATAAGTCTATGAGTTTTTGAGACTCAGCCTGCACGCATGCTAGGTAGCCTATGAATTTCTTAAGCTACAGCTAAGATATATTCGTTAAATGCTGCTGCAGTCAAACTGAGGGAAAAAATTCAGTCTTGCATATGTCCACTATTGTAACCATCAATTTTAAAACCAATAAAGAAAGATATTTCCACATATTTGTGCATTTGAATGTAATGATCCTGAAAATGGTATCAAAGCCAAATTATTGTCTGAGTGGATTTTGCTAGTGCTATATTGTCTGAGTGGATCGTGAATTTGCCTAAGGTCATGGATAGCGTTTGTAGCCTGTTGTTGCCAGAGTTGACGTTTGAAGGGTGTTGAAGACGTTCGAATGATAATTCAAGTTGAGGAAGCCGCAATTTAGCCAGCAAGAGGAAATCGTAATCTCTTCCTGTTATCATCATCAAAACATACTGGGTATTTATCTTTCTTTATTCTAAAGAAAATGGACTCTGCAAGTTCATCTGAGTCAATAGGAAAAATTGGTTCTAAATGTTTTGATGCCATACAAAATGAGCAAGAGTTGAGATCTGGTTTAAATGATATATGTCAAAATGAAGAATCCTCTGGAAATGAAGCATGCATAAATGAAGAAGAGGATAATCCTACTGTAAATTGGAAATTGCCTTCAGTTTCATCATATGATGTATATAGAGGTCTTTCTTCTTTTAACTTTAGAGCCCTTATCCAGATAAAAATAAAATAGAATTCTATCAAAACAGAACTAAGTCTCAATGTCATGATGACTATTCCACTTCTCGAACAAAAATATATCCAAGCGGCTTTGAAATCAGGATACCAGTACGCCCATCTCGGGATGGTAATGATAGGACTGAATACATTACACAGAAAAGGCCAGCAAGCCTTTGTCTTTTCAGCCCTGTTTCATAATCGATGGAGTACTTTCACACAAGCTATGATAGGAGAATCGAGACTAGTCCCTCAGATGGTCCGATACAATATGATGTATTCCTTGATTTCTCTGTTGCCATTGATGACCCGAATATTTTGAAATGTTTAACCCTAGGTATTCAAGCCAAAGGTTATGATAGTTTCCATTCAAAATAAAAAAATGTGGCAGTCTTCTATATCACATGTGTCCGTTTTTATAATACCATTATTCCTGTAGTTCTCTATTCCCCTGGCAAAGATTCTGGCCGAGTAAACCTTGTACAATATGACTCTGCATGTAATCCAGTCACCCCTGTATATGTCTCCCGCAAAGATCTTTGTCCTCCAAATAATTGGGTAACTAATTGGGGAAAAAAGACATGATAACCTATTGTTGCTTCCGCTCAGTCTATTATGATAGAACAAGATGGGAAATTTATCACCAGATTTCCTAGAGTAAACACAGCTCAGCATGGTGGTCCTATCACTACATCAGTCCCCACCACAATTTCTGTAAAAAAGTTACGTCCTACTCAAGTCACAACTCCACCTCAGTTTTCAATTGACCAAGTAGTGTATGAGTCAATCAAAAGAATTTTCTCACAGCCAAGCATATCTCAGCCTTTCAGTTCAGTCTGTGACCATCCACACTGCTTTAAAGTATTTTGTCAATTCTCATTTGATCCTCCTACCCCCCATGGAGAATCATACAATAACCCCTGTGTAAATATGATCAAATTCATGCCGCCTTCTAATGAAGAATATTCTGAACAAAGTTATAAAAAGTGTCTTTCTTTAATATTCATGAAGATCTTCTTGTAAACTCTTCTAGTCCTACTAGATCTTTAGACTTTGTACATGAGTCTGTTATCCCAGCCTACCAGAGAAATCCTATTGATCCGATCCATAGCTCAATAGAAATTCCTTCAGATGAAGAAATAATTGCATTTCCTAAGATCTTCAAAGGAATTGGACCCTATGATCCAGAAAATGTCTGGAAAAAGAAAATGTTTAACTGGGATCTATACACTCATGAAAAAGAACATCTGTACATGCAAGAGATGCTCCTTCTTGAAAAAAAGGATAGAAAAGCTTTCAATCAGACGAACAGTGAGAAATGGAAAGAATATATGAAAGCTCAAGACCTTTGAATATCATTATATGAATGGTATTATCCCTCTACAAGTCAAGTAGAGGAATCCTTAATAAAACAATTCAGGAATGAAGCCAAGCATAAAAGAATCAAAGCACCTGAACAATATGTAGAAAATAAGCTAGAGGAGAATCGTGTCATAATTCCTTCTCCTCTACGCACTCCTGAATTCTCTCCAAAAATTCAAAATATGCTCTCAAAACCCAATCTGCCAAACATATCATTGTTGTTAGGGCAAAAGGAGAAGAATTAATAAATTCTATATTCTCCCAGTTTCATGTTAACATGATGAGATCAGGAACTCCAGGGAAGCATAAGTGGGAACTTCTAGATGGTTCTATCCAAGAAGCAGATTCTGAATTCCCACCATGGAAAAAATTTGTGATTCGACAACAGGATGGAAAGCTGTACAAACTTCTTCCTTCTCATCTTCATGATGAATCACAAAATTTTTCCGTGGTGGGAATTCATAATCTGTTTCTTGGATAGAACCATCTAGAAGTTCCCACTTATGCTTCCCTGGAGTTCCTGATCTCATCATGTTAACATGAAACTGGGAGCATATGGCCCGATGCCGACACATTCTATTGGTGGTAGTATTTATTTTCTGACATTCATTGATAATTATCGCAAGAAGACATGGGTGTATTTTCTAAAAAGCAAATCAGATACATTCTCAAGGTTTAAAGAATTCAAGGCAGAAGCAATAAAGTAGAGTGGAAGGCATTTGAAAGTACTCAGATCTGATAGAGAAGAGTAAAACTCTAATCACTTCAAAGCATTTTGTCAACAACAAGGAATCATAATGAAGAACATAGCAAGATATACTCCACAACATAATGGAGTAGCAGAAAGGAAAAATTAGTCAATCATGAACATGGCCAGGTGTATGCTTCATGAGAAGAAGTTGTCAAAAAATTATTGGGGGGAGGTAGTTTTGACATCAGTGTACATTCTCAATAGATCTCCAACAACCACTCTCGAAGATAAAGTACCTCGAGAAGAATAGGATAGTAAAAAGGAAAATGTATCTCACTTTAGTATTTTTGGATGAGTAGTCAAAGGCTTACAGACTTTATAATCCAGTTACAAATAAGTTTGTTTTCAGCAGAGATGTAACTTTTTTTGAAAATAAATCTTAGTCTTATCATGTTGATGAGGCTTCAAGTGAGTCCTTTTATCCACCATAGCCACTAATATTTCATGTTGAAGAAAAACCATACCATTCTGAAAAAGGTACATCTTCAAGCAGTGAATCCACCAATGATTCAACATCTTTAGAAGACAATCAAAAAACAAGAAGCGTCAGAGAAATATATGAGCAGAAGCATGAGTTTGACCAACATAATATGTTTGCATTTCTTTCATATCAACCAACTCATTTTGAAGAAGTAGTTAAGGAAAAGCATTGGGTAGATGCAATGAACAAAGAAATTGGTGTCATAGAGAAGAATCAAACTTGGGAATTCGATGATCTCATATGAGACAAAACTAGAATTGGTGTAAAATGGGTATATAAGACCAAGTTGAATGAAAAAGGAGATATTAAGAAACACAAGGGATGGTTGGTTGCCAAGGGATTCTTACAACACTTTGGTGTCGACTATGGTGAAACCTTTGCTCCAGTAACAAGGTTAGACACCGCCATAACCATTTTTTCCACAATAGCTCAACACAGATGGAAATTCTATCAACTTGATGTAAAATCTTCTTTCCTAAATGGTATATTGTAGGAAGAAGTTTATGTATAGAAGCCTCCTCGTTTCAAAGTTCAAGGACAGAAGCATAAGGTATACAAATTGAAGAAAGCCTTGTATGGTTCGAAACAAGCTCCAAGAGCTTGGTATAGTTGCATTGACACCTATCTCATCAAAGGTGGTTTTTACAAAAGCAATAATGGGCCAATTTGGTATACCAAAATACATGAAGGTAAAATTATTGTTGTATGTCTTTATGTAGATGATGTTCTTTATACAGGAAAGGTGACATTAGAAGATTTCAAAGCAACAATGCAAACATAGTTTGATATGATAGATCTAGGATTCATTTAATACGTCTTAGGCATTCAAATTCACCAATTTGCTAATGGTATTTTTGTTGGTCAAAAAAAATATGCCACTTATATCATCAACAAGTTCAGAATAACAAATTGCAAACCTTCAACTACACTAATTCCTCAAGGCACAAAATTGAGCAAAGAAGATGTAGCATCACTAATTAATTCCATCCTCTATATAAGTCTAGTTTGTAGCTTGTTATATCTCACTTCAACTAGACCATATATTATGCTTGAAGCAAGTTTTGTCTCGAGGTTTATGAAATCACCTAATATTTATCATTGGAAGGTTGCACAAAGGATCTTAAGATATATTCTAGGGACAATACACTATGGTTTGTGTTATCACTCAGGTTGTTCCCCGCTTCCTATAGGGAATACGGCCGAGGTAACCACTAACCAATCTTTTAGTTACAGGTCCTAGCCTACCCGTAACCAGAGAGGGCTCTCTCTTTATGATTTAGCTTTGTTAGTGGGTGATTTTAGGCTAGTTATGGTGTGCTGATTTTGTTTTGAATTTGGTTGGTTGGTGAATTCAAATAGAGCTGAGGTATAAATTACATAACAGTTTGGGCCATTGGGCAATGGAGTTCAGGGCAGTGTGCTGCTGAAGTACGTTTCTGAAGACAGAGTATTGCTGCAAAGCCAGATAGGCATCTGTGGAACAATTTTTTAAGATTAGGTAATGAATTTATGGAATTAGTGAGTGAAACGCAATTGAGAATCTTCCACTATGCTAACAAGGGGAGAAATGAAAGTATTGCTTAAGAGCAGTTAAGAATGTGAGAGGATTAGTTTAGACATGAGCAATTAAGAATTCATATCCATGGCTAATCCAGAAGAAAACATATTTAGAAATAGAGATTGAGCATAGGGTGTATTCAAACAAATCCTAAGCTATTTTTTTGCTCTATTTACTATGATCATGAACATATATAAATTATTGCATACACAGAAAGACAAGAACATAGTTCAGAATAACTTATTGTTCCAGCAAATGACACAAGAATTATGCAACATAACACAATCATTCATTTTCGCCTTCAGACAATATAGCAACCAAGAACTCCACCAGCAATTTGTATTAGCAAAAGGTCTCAAATATACAATACAGCTCTTCTGAAAGAGTTTCACTACAACCCACCCTCAATACATTCTTTGAGGGGATATATATACAAAAAATAGGATAAAATATCTAAATAGTGAGTTATTGTGCAATAAATTGCACCACCAACTCTCTTACAAAAAGTAAATGAAAGATATAACTACAACAATTAATGTTGAGATGGCGGCTATCTTTCTGTTAGAAAACTTTTGATTTTTTTGGATCAGCAAAGTTGGATATAGTTGTTCCTTTAAATCTACATTAATTGAGCCTGTTGTCTGAGTGCTTTGATGAGTCACTGTATGGATGCTTCCTGTGATATCTGCATGCTTGATTATCTGCTGACCTGTACTGTGACTGAGATCTGAATTTTCACAAAAAAGAAATACTATAGTGGAATCCCCTGGGCAGAACATCTAGCATTGCCTGCCACCAATCAGCTGGAGGTAGCTGATGTCTCCTTATTTTTACAAGTGTTTCATCTGCTTCTGTATATCTGTAGAAATTTGGAGGCACTTCAAATAGACGATTTATCTCATGCTCAGTAAAAAAAAATTTTCTAATTTGTCATATAGAGACTGCCCAAAGGGAGGCCCTGCTTCTTCTGTGGAGCTGGTGGATGCCCTGATCTGATTCTCAACATAATTGTTGATCCTTGTGATATATTGATCATATGACAGTAGTTGTCCTGTGCCAGTCACTAGGCTAGGTAGTCCTTTATCCTGCAATACTATCATCTTTGCCCTAAATTCATCAATTTCTGCCTTCATATCCTGACATTTCCTTTCTAGAGTTTGAGTAACATTTCTCAAAGTCAGCACTTTTTTGGTTGTCAGGATAGTGCCTGTTTTGCTATTTATTTCTAGTGCTGCCAATTCCTCCCTAGTGTGTGTATTGAGGAAATGTATCATTTTATTGGCCTGCTCAAGCATGATTCCTAGTGCTGTTCTGGCCTTTTGTATTTCAACATGAGCTATGCCTATTAGTTCAATTTGCTCATGTATTTGCTGGATTGACCTCCATTGGTCATGGATTGATTGGCCAATTTTGGCCCAGATTATCTTCTTGATTTCTGCCAGAGTCTTGCCTAGAAGCGATTCTTTTTCCAAAGCTTTCACTTTGGCTTCCAAGGCTTTTATCTCTCTCTACTTCTCTGCCACTGCCATATTGGACTTGTCATAGCTGGCCTCTAGCTTGGCCAATCTATCTTTGGCTTCATTGATTTCTGTCACCTGAACCTCAAGTTCCTTGACAACTTTCATCAAGTCCTCCATGCTCATGCTTGATTCTGCTGTTGTTGCCTCTGTTGCTGATGTGGCCGTGGTAGGTGCTGGGATGGCAGGAGGGGCTGCTGCTGCTTATGTAGGAGGGGCAGGGCCCAGAGTTGTAGAAGTTTGAGGGGGCTGGAAGGTGGACTCCCCTTGCTTGTCCTGCAATGCCTTCTCCAATTCTGCTTCCATCTGTAATATTCTCTGATTCATCATTAGAAGCAGATCCATAGCCTCATCAGCTTGCTTCTCTTGTGCAAGTTCTGCTGTTTGAGGATGAATTGTTGGAGGCAATTTTGCCTGCTTTCTCACTGCAGCAATGTCATCCTCTTTTTTCTTCATAACGGCCTTAATACCCTTTGGATCTTTAGGATCATGTCCTAGATCAATGATTATGTCTTCCAAAGTTTTTATTCTGTTGTCCTTAGCGGTGGAAGACATCCTCTCCAAATCAAGCTGTGTATTTGTATTCCTTAGTGATTATTTTAACTAATGGGCTAGCATGGTACTGTCTGCAAGTGTGGCATACACCATTTCCCCTGTCTGTTTGTGAAACTCTATTTGATCCATGGGGTGTATGTCCTTGGAGGGGACCTATACACTTGCTTTGGTGTAGTCTGAAGATGATCTGGGCTTTGGCACTTTAGGCTTAAGATGAGTAAAAATCATCTTATCCTCCTTGATGTCATATGCTACCATCCATATCTGCTACTTGGAGGGTGTTGTCTTTAAGAATTGATCATATAGTTGAACCCTTAAGAGTTCATTTTGGGTCTTGATTTCCATAAATGACCCTTTGACTCCAGCTGGTTGTTTGCCCTGCTGCCTGGAAGAGGATACCTCTGTACTCTACTGCATGGCCTGTTCTTGTTGAAATGAACTAGTGGCATTCTGCTGGCTGGATTCTCTTTCTTTGCTTTTACTTTGTGCTCTTTCTTCATTGATGTGTTCTTCCTCGGACTGAGGGTCAATTCTTGGCCTCTTGGCCTCCGGTTGCTGTGTTGACCCACTTGGAGGTGTGACCTCATCTCTATCTCGTTTTCTGCCTCTCTCTTGATTGAGAGGTGTTTGCAAAACTGGGATTTGGGGTGTTTCAGCTTGCTGTATGGGGGCTTGCCCTTGACTTTGGTCTTTTGAAGTGCTGGGCTGCCCCGCCTTTGTCTCTTGTTGTACATCCATCACTTCTTTGCCTTTTGTTGTGGTTGTTGTTGTAGTAGATGCCTGCTGGTTGGTCTGTGCAGCTGCAGCAGTGGATGTGCCTTCTCCGACTTGGACTGGTTGCTTGAATATGACTTGCTGACAAGAATCCAAGTCAAGAGTTTTCTCTAAATCTTTCACAGTCAGCTCCATTATCTCCTCCTGAGTAAATTCCTCTACTAATGTACTAGGCATCCATTCATCTTGGTTGGCAAAGTGTTCAATTTGTGGATATGGGCAATGTTTATAGGCTAGCAGCCTATACTTGACTGTCCTAACACTGATAAAGCCTTTAGGGTCATAAGGGACCCACCGTAAGCTCCTTTTAAGTTTAAGTTGTTGCCCCAATATTTGAACAGCTTCTTGCCAACCATCTTTCTTGTTCATGATGAAGGGGCCTAGGTGGTCTCTGAATTTGAGATTGGCTTTCTTCTTGGCACTATGGAAGTGTGTAAGGTAAGAGTTGATGAGTTGCCTATAGTATTCCAAGGCAAACAATCTCATAGGCACATATCTTGGGAGCTTGTAAGGACAGAGCTCACAGCCATAGATCCTGATGACTGTGTGATTTTGGTATAAATACCAATCACCTATTTTGTAATTCCTAGACAGCTGTAAGATTTTCTGCATATCTTTGGACAATCTGGCAAGAGGAGTCCCTTTCAAGAGGCATGTGACTGGATAGACAAATTGGTCAATGAATTCACAGTAGGAGTAGGGAGAGTTCTGGACTTGATGGAAAACTGAAGAGCAGAAGATGACAGACCTTCTCTCACCCTGTGAATCCAACTTCTTGATGTGGCACTAGAATAAATCTGTCTGATAGTACATGAAGAGGTGATAGATGTATGATGAATATTTAAATATTGCTTCCTTGTCCAGCCTCAGCAGTTGGTCATGTATCTTGTTGGCAATAAACTTGGCATAATTGTATTTTATAGCAGGGGGCTTCCCAAGGCTATATGCAGATAACAAGACCAACACAGTTTCCTCAACATGCTAATTTGTGGAGAACCCCAGGACAGAGGATATCATGTCCACAAGAAGCTTGCCTACCTCATTGAAATTTGCATATGGGAAGGGAGGTGGCCCAGAAGGCTGGCAGTCTCCTCTCATGAAAGTTTTGGCAACTGCAGCAATCTCAATGCTAGAGAGCTTGGAGCCCTCATCCAGCAAATACTTTATGGAAAAAGGGTAGAGCAGTTGGGTTTGCTTGTAATTTAGCATCTGATTGATGGAATCAGGAGTTATGTAAAAGAGGATGCTCCCAGATGGAGAATTAATAGCTCTGGGTTTCTGGTCATAATTTTCTGCACAGAGGTGAATGACTTTAGGAAAGACATTTACAGATGGCAGGAAGTAGATAGGCAGATTTGACTCCCAGATGCCATACATGTCACTATTGTCCAAGTGACTGTTCCTCAGCTGGCAGAAGGTCTGTAGGTGGTTGCTCTCTTCCATAAAATCGGCAATGAGGAAGTCACTGTCCACAAGTGGCATAGCTTCAAGCTCCTTACTGGGTGGATTGACAGGAGCAACATCTAGAGCAGATGGAGTGGTCATATCTAAAATTTATTGGATGTTTACTTGAGCTTAGGATTAGTGCAGAGGCTGAGGACTACCTACTGAATTGTGTTTTAAAAGTGAGCAGTTCTGAGAGTATGAGGAGACTTTTTACAGGGTTGATGAACTGTGGGGCACTCTGTTGGAAGAAACTAGATTGTTTTGATCTAATTAGCTGGGTTTTCAAAGGGAATTCTAATAACACGGATGAGTGTGAAGTTACATGGGCTTTAGCCGGTAGCTCGGCTTCTAAAATTAGTTTTTCACGATGAATTTCGCAGAAGGGCACGGGTTTTTTGCAGAGCTTTGTGGTGTAGGGACTTTACCAAGTTTTTGGGTAGTTTTAGTGGATAATTTGACTGTGAGGAGCTTTGCAGAGAGTTTTACAGGAAATTAGGAGAAAAATGGCACAAACATGGGTGAAATAGGTCGCATGTGGCAAATACCTGGATTTTTCGGTGCAGGAGGTGTCAAGCTGGAACAATTGCAGGTAGTTTGAGTCGACTTTGAGGGCAATAGCAGCTTGGGTGGACAAATTCTTGATTTTGGCCGCAAACGACGTCTTTCGCATGCACAGCGCTCCGAAAATGACAAGTGAAAATGACATAAAATGGTCATTTCCCGACTTTCTATGCAAATTTGGCCTTTTGGCGCCTTTTCGGCGATGACATCAGCATGACATCATCAGTGGGTCTAGGTACGGCAAGGTGACGTGGCGGCTGATGTGGGTGGCCACGTGGCGGTGACACAGTGACAGGGTATGTGGGTGGATGGACGATGTGGAGGCGACGTGGAGCAGCAGTGGCGGAAGAGGGTGCTGACGTCACGCAGACGTGGGTATGACATCAGTGGGAGGGGACAGGCGGTAAGTGGTTTCTGCGGGGCACCCTTGGGCGGTAAGTGGTATGAGGGGGGGGTGCTCCAAACAACCCGGGCGGTTGACGCGTGGTCGGGTTACGGCGGTGAAACCGCCAATCCCCCGGACGCTAAACCTCCACTCGTTCACTGATCAGATCGACCGCCCAACGTTAGATCTGTGGGGTCGACGATCGAATGGCTGGCGGCATACATGATGTGACAATGGCTTATGGCGGCGAGGACCCACCGATTAAAATAATCGATTAAATATATTGTGCGTGGGGTGGGTTTTCTACTTTGGTTTTGGGTATAATGTATTCGTGCCCGTTTATAAATGTTTTATTTAAAGAACACTATAACCAATGTATTAGCGCGGAAGGGTAATGAAAGGGTTTTGAGTGTGGAGACCATGGGTTCTTGAGTTTTTGAGCAAATTTTTTGATTTAAAACCCATAGTTCAGGGTAGTGGAGGGTTAACATTAACCCCTGATGGATTAATATTCCCCAAATCATGACTATATAGCTATATTGCTAGGGGGAGGGTATTTACATAGACTTTTTGGGATTTTCACATAGATTTTTGTAAAATTAGGGAAGGGAATGCTTAGGGAGCTAGATAGTACATTACTTGTTAATATGACATTGTGAGGTGAGTGTGTAGGGGAAAATGCTAAGTTTTAAGAAGAAAAACTTAGGAATGGAAGATGAGGGAATTGAGAGTAAATATTTTTACACAAAAAATGTGGCTTCTTTCCTTTGACTGAACTTCATAGTTTGACCTGGTACTTTGTCATGGAATGAAGTGGAACAGGACACTTGAGCAGATCCCAAGGTCCTTGGGGGATGTTAATAAATGATGTTTGGGGAAAAAAAGGGGGAAATTATACATGCTTCCATTGTTATGTCCTCCAACCTCTACCATGGTGCCAATACCCTGAATGGAATGAGTCTTGTTTTTGATAAGCCAACTGGTGATGGCCCTTCACTTCTGCAACCTTACACTACTTACCCAACCTAGTAATCCTAACATTTTTTCTTCACCTGAAGTGGGTGCACTTGAATTAGCAGACCTTGATTGTTCTCTTTTTCTTTTGACTTCCCTCCTATCTAACTCTACCCTTATTGCTTCCAAGGACCCAAATTAAGCAGTTGGGCTCCTTTATTTCTCTACGTAGCTAGTCATCTGCCAAGCTTCAGCTGTTTGGACAGGAACCATTCTCTATTCTGCAACAAACAATTTAAGCATGGTATGGTCCAAATTAGACTATTGGGCCATCCATCAAGTATGATTAGCATCAATATTTGTAGACTGTGTTACTCCCACAAGATAGTAGTGGCATTTTGAATAGCCACTTTCCTGGTCTTTAGTTTGAGGTTCATTTTCACTATTCTTTTGACCATTTTATTTTCTTGCCTTTTGATTATTCTTTTAAGGCATACCCTCTTTTCATTTTTTAACTTTCCTAGTATGTACACAAACTATGGAACCTTTGCAACCTGCAATGATGAACATATTTGGCCCTTCCACTGTCAATCATGAAAGCTGAAACCTATTGGTATAGGAACCTAACAGTGGCTCCACTTGGCGATGGCTTTTCCTGTGGAAAGCCAAGAAGAACAGGTCAGATGGCCTTATTTTCCTTTCCTCACTACAGTGAATCCTCTCTAGTATTGACACTTTTGATCTGAATCCTTGGAGCTTCTATGTAGTGTCCTTTGACCTCATTTGTACAAGAATTACCACTTTGTGTCTTGCTGGCCTGTATTACTGTTTATCATTTGTTCTCCGTTCTGTAGACCTTCCTCAAATTTGTTTGTGGGGCTTGTCAATCATCTATGTCACCTATGATATAGTTTGCTGATCATTTTTCAAAATCTGTTGTAGTTGTTCCTTTATCTATCTGCTAAAAAAAAAGAAAAATGTTGAAAACACACATATTTATGTACAATATGTGATTGTGCTATGCTCATGGATCATAATAGTGCTTGAGCATTCTCCCATTCACTGGGCCTTCATCATTATTTGAATCATCCAGACTCTTTAGAAAAAAGGTGTTATTTCCTTGCACAGCTTGAATTACAAATGGTCCTTTCCACAGAAAGTCAAATTTGCCATGTTTCCCTTTGTCTTCCCTCCTAGAGTCCCATTTCAATACTTTGTTTCCTATGAAAAAGTCTTCAGCTTTTGTTCTTTTGTCAAACACCTTTTTCAGCTTCTCTTGTAGAACCTGGGTTCTCTGATACACTTCTTCCCTTGTTTGCTGTAAGTGAATTGTTTGATTGATCCTCCTCTGGATATCATTGGGTTCAGCTTGTATTTCCTGCAGCAATTTGATCACAAGGACCCCAAGAGATGATGGGAACACAGCTTCCAGGCCATATACCAATTCATATGGGCTAGTACCAATAGACCTTTTGGTGGTCAACCTATCTGCCCACAATGCATTTACCAGCTTCTTATGCCAATTCTTTTTGTTCTCCTCCAAGACCTTTTTGATGATATTGATGAGGCTTTTATTGGAGGACTCAGCTAGGCCATTGCCATGATGGTAATAGGTTCTTGAATGACCTAGGGTAATATGATATTTGTGATAGAAGTTGATCATTCTTTTGGATTTAAAGGCAGCTGCATTGTCTATTATGATTTTCTCTAGGCAGCCAAATCTAGACAAGATATTGGTTTCTAGGAATTGTATGATAATTGAGTCATTTGCTTGTCTGCAAGGTATGGCTTCTATCCATTTGGTGAAGTAATTAGTAGCTGTCAAGATCCATCTATGTTGTCCTGAGGATGAAGGGTGAATTTCCCCAATGAAGTCTAAGCCCCATTGTTGAAATGGTTTTTCAGTTGAAATGGGATTGAGGGGTAAGGGTAGTAACTTTTTCTTCCCTTCAAAGATCTGACATTTATGATATGACATCACAAACTTTTTTGAATCAGCAAACAGGGAGGGCCAATAAAATCCAGCCCTCAGGATTTTATCAGCTGTTGATTTCCAATATAAGTGCCCTCCACAATCTCCTACATGAAATTCTCTAAGGACTTTATTAGCTTCATCTGATGTTAGGCAGTTAAGTAAGATACCTTCATGATTTTTCCAGAATAATACATTATCTATGATACAATACATTAAAGCCTACATTTTCAAAAATCTCTTTTTGGTTCTAGATAACCCTGGAGGAGCTTGCAAGTTTAACAATGTAAAACATATGTCAGTATACCAAGGCGATTGTAAAAAGGCTTGATTGATCTGTGGAGTCACCATCTCCTGTTCGTTATCTAGTTCATTGATGTCAAGGGCTTGGAAATTAGTTTCAGTCATTAGTTTAGCTAGCCCTTGTCCTTTTATAAGTTTTGTTTGTTTGATATCTATATCATGTTCCAGAATGTTGGCTGTCCATTTGCCCCTCTTACCTTCAATTCCCTCTTGAGTTAGAATGTCTTTGACCACTGCATTGGGCACATACGCAACTATGTGAGAGTACAAGATATAAACCCTGAAATCCTTTATAGCTTTGACAAGGGCATATGCTTGCTTTTCCATGATCTGGTATTTGAGTGAGGCATCCCTAAGGGCTCTACTGAAAAAGGCAATAGTTTTTTCACATCCCAAGTCATCCTTTTGCAGTGAGACAGCAGCAATTGTATGTTCAAAGGCAAATGATAAAATTATGAAGTCTCTATCAAATCTAGGGCTTGTAAGAACAGGTGTTTTTGTTAAAGCTATCTTGATTTCCTCAAAAGCCTGTTTGGCTTCAACTGCCCATTTGACCTTGGCATCTTTCTTGAGCATATTGTTCAACAATCTTATTAGCTCAGCCAAGTTAGGAATAAATCTTCTTAGGAAATTAATCTTTCCTAAAAAGGCTTGTAATTATTTGATGTTTCTTGGATGAGGGACCTGAAGTATAGCTTGAATCATAGCAGGGTCAATTCTTATGCCATCTTTTGAAATTATATGACCTAGGAGTTTGCCTTCTTCCGAGCCAAATAGTGATTTCTTTGGGTTCAAAGAAATGCCATACTTTCTGTAAATAAACAACACTTGTTTGAGATGTTTTAAATGTTCTTGGTCTGATTTTGAGAAGGCTATTAGATCGTCAAGGTATATGACTAAGAAATCATGGATTTCTTTAGAAAAGGCTATGTCCATTTCTCTCTGAAATGTGGCTCCAACATTCTTGAGTCCAAAAGGCATTTTGACATATTTGAAAGTTCCCCAAGGTGTAGTGAAAGTTGTTTTATCTTGATCATCTGGGTGAACTAGAATTTGATTGAATCTAGAGAAGCCATCCAGTGGTGAGATCCTTGAAGCTCCCACTACCCTCTGTAAGATGTGATCCATTTTTGGTAAGGGGTAGTGGTCTTTGAGAGAGACTTTGTTTAGATTTCTCAGATGAACACAAAGTCTTATTTCCCCAGTTTTCTTTCTTGTGGGTACAAGGTTTGAAATCCATTCAGAAAATCTTATAGGTGCAATGATTCTAGCTTCATACATTCGTTTTACCTCCTTTTCAATTAGGGGAAGAAGGACTGGATTCACTCTCCTCAACTAAAGGGTTTCTGGTTTTCTTTTAGGGGTATTATGTGTTGTATGACTGAAGTATCATAGGATTTAAGGTCCTCATAACTCCAGGAAAACACATCTTGAAACTCTTTGAACAGTTCAATATATTATGATTTCTTATTAGGAGGTAAGGTTCTAGAAAGCTTGACCATTTTGGGATTTTCAGTGGTCCCAATATTACACTCCTCAATTTCTGCATTGATGGGTTGCATCTTTGGTTCCTTAGGATGTCATTTGAATAAAAAATGTCTTCTAAAGGAGTAAGACCTGTGGGCAAGAAATTATCTTTTAGTTGAATTACTTCAGTTTCTTCTTCAATAATTTCATCAAGATCTGTTATTCTTAGTTTCTGTAAATTGGCAGAGTCAAAGGTTGTAGGATGTAATATCAGATCTGCTATTACAGCTGATATACTTGTCTTAAGTTCATCAATTTGGTGCTGATCATCCTTAATGCTTGTGTCTATGTTTAAGTTTGAGAATTCTTCTTTCATGGTCAAAAAATTATTTATCTGAGTATCATTCTCAAACATTTGCCAATTATTTACATTGTCTGGGACAGAAGGCCTATGTTTAATCTCAGCAGTGAATTGGTGGTTAGGCCCAAAAGGAAGTTTACAGGTGCTTGCAAAACTTTCCAGACTATGAGCATGCAAGTTGTGGCTTCTAGGTATTTTGGTGAGCTGATATTCCAAGAAGCTGTTAAGTAAGTCTGTCACTCCTATCCTATAAGACCTTAGCCTGGGATCATTTGTGACAAAAGTTCTCTTTATCTGTTGTATAATTAGATCTGAATCACCCAAAATGGAGACTTTGGTCACACCATGACTCCTAATTAGTTTGAGACCTAGCAAAAGGGCTTCATACTCGGCCATGTTATTTGTACATCTGAAGTTGAGCCTATATGCATGACCTAGAGCATGGTCATTTTGAGCATTGTGTATCCAAACCCCTGCCCCTGCTCATAGTTTGTTTACTGACCCATAAAATTATAAATACCACATGATCTCTTGATCAATGTTTCTTTCAATGGGTTTACAGATTTGCTCAGTGGGCTGGTCTAGATTTGGCGATTCTTGTGATATATTATCAAACTGTGTTGGGTTGATCACATCAGTGACCTTTTGATCTTGAGCAATGGACTGTTCATTTATGTGCATGGTTTCTATTGTTTTTAGGAGCTTGACCTCAGTTTTGGGACACATATCAGCATTGTACAATATGAATGAGTCCATTTCTGAATAAATGGAGTAGATTGGGAAATTTTGGGGCTTCTCCTGACTGCTGACCACATATTTCATCAGTGTTTCTTAGTATAATCTCTTTGGCTGGCCAAAGACTGAAATTGTGGCATATGACATGTCTAGTTGCAGAGATCCTTCGAGTTTGGCACCCCATGATATTGATAAAAGAATACCATATTTAGGTGGAATGTCAGCTACTACCACATCCATTAAAATTGTTTTAGTGGATATTGGACTAGGGATACACAAAGGTCTTTGATCATGCCTAAACATCTCACCTGGCTGGAGTCAAATGAAAACAAGTCTTTATAGGGACTGGTGATGTCTAGATCAAATTTTTCCGTTACTGACTTGGGCATTAGATTATGGGAGGCCCCTAAGTCAAACATGGCATTGTGTAGCACTTTGTCATGAATGTTTAGGCTGACATAAAATGGAGGGATACCTCCATCCAGTGATTTGCCATTGACTTCTGAGCCAAAGATCAGCTGTGGCTGATCATCCAAAATATTAACTGCATCCCTATTCTCTGGTACTTGTAATGATCTATTAATTTGTTGTCTGAAGACCTCATGTTTGGCTAGTTCAGAAAGAGGAATTGCTATTTTCAGTTTGCCAATTTCTGTTTCTAGATTGAAAGGCTTTTCCATCAGAACTTTTATATTGTGAGGAGCAAGTTTTTCCTTCTCTCCTAAATTTTGGGTGACCTTGTCCTGGTCAGGTACACTGTTTTGGGGTATGCTTGAATTGTGTCTGTTTTCTAGAGGTCTGCCCAAGGTCTCTGTTGGAAGAGATGGTGTAGATGTAGGATTTATTGGAGGCTGTATATCAGATACATCTTCCACTGTGACCTCCCTTTGGAGTTTTTTATCTGAGGACTCTGTTAAGACAGACTATCACTAGATTTTTTGGGCAGTTTGGTGTGTGTTTGTCTGGTATTCTCAGGTACATCTATGGTTCTATTTCTTAACTTGTATTGTTTGTGTACTTCATAGACTGCTGTGTCATACCCTTCTCTGAAATCAAATGACTCACAAGATTTTGTTTGGAATTGTTTGTATTCTTGGGCTTGTTGATCATCTTGTGTTAAGAATACTTGTTGTTCACTGTCCAAACCCATTAGATTGATGTGGGGATATTCTACTTGTTCACTAGTGGTTGAGGCCTCTACATAGTTTTCTTGAAATGGAGGTCTGATATTCTGATCAGGACCAGTCCTCCCAGCATTTGGGTTTTGGTTTTTTCTAAAATTGGGATTCCTAGTAGTGTTGCTTGTTTGCCCTTCGCAAGAGGACTTTCTCTCCATGGTCTCAACTCTATCCCCCAACCTCTCCATACCCTTCATGATTGCATCTAGCTTTTGGTCAAAGGTTGAGGGTTCCTCTTTAAATGTTGTTCTTCTCTCATTTTTCACTCTGGTTCTCTTGGCAATCAGGTTTGCCTCTACACTGGCAGTTATATTCTACATGTCTGCAAGACTTGGAGGTGCTCTTTCTCTTAATTGATATGCCATATCTGAATCAAATCCATAAGGGAATTTGATCAAGGCTAGATCAGTTGGAGGTCTTAGGTTCTGAGGAATGGCGTTGTATACATTATTGAACCTAACACAATAATCTTGAACTGTTCCTTGTGGACCCCTTTTCAAATTATCATACTCTGTTAGTATGTGTAGAGGGTCTTTCTTCTTTTCCCATCTGTTTAGGAAGTTTAGGTATAGAGCATCAGGATTGAGTATGGACTGAGCAGCCAAGGACCTAAACCAGGTCCTTACATCCCTTGTTAAACTTTGTACAAATATTTTCATTCTTACATCTTCATCATCTATTTCATAGTTCTCAAAGTAGTCTTGCATTCTCTTGGTGTGTTCTTGGGATGTGTAAGAGCCAGTACTATCAAAGTAAGTGATCTTGCTTTGATTATCTTGGGGCATAGCCACTGGATTTGCAGGCAGGTGTAAAGGGGCATATCTGTTAGCCATACTTGTAGGGATTAAAGGGACAGCAAGAAGTAGTGGAACAACTGGAACAACAGGGATAATAGGAGTAAGGTATATTGGGGATGGAGGAGTGGGGAAGCTACCTTGGGAAGTGGATGAGGAACTAGGATAAGTGGGGGTTATGTGAGGATAAAATGATGCTTTGGTAGGAGCAGGAATATAGCTCTACTGAACTGGTTCAGCACCTGAATCTGAGAGCTCTCCTAGCTGTTCTTTCTTCTTCAATATTTTGGGAATTAGATTGGAGTTTTCAAAGATAGTCGGGGGATTAGGGTCAGGGTTGGACCTAGTGTAATGATTTTTCTTCTTTGGAGCCAGCTTCTGAGTTTTATTTCCTTGGTATTCTATGAGAAGGTTAAACAGGAAGCTTGTTTCCTTTCAAGTGGTACTTTGAAATAAGTTCCCTAGCGGAGTCGCCAATGATGTTATCACTCAGGTTGTTCCCTACTTCCTATAGGGAATACGGCTGAGGTAACCACTAACCAATCTTTTAGTTATAGGTCCTAGCCTACCTGTAACCAGAGAGGGCTCTCTCTTTACGATTTAGCTTTGTTGGTGGGTGATTTTAGGCTAGTTATGGTGTGCTATTTTTGTTTTGAATTTGGTTGGTTGGTGAATTCAAACAGAGCTGAGGTATAAATTACAAAACAGTTTGGGCCATTGGGCAATGGAGTTCAGGGCAGTGTGCTACTGAAGTATGTTTCTGAAGATAGAGTATTGCTGCAAAGCCAGATAGGCATCCGTGGAACAATATTTTAAGATTAGGTAATGAAGTTATGGAATTAGTGAGTGAAAGGCAATTGAGAATCTTCCACTATGCTAACAATGGGAGAAATGAAAGTATTGCTTAAGAGCAGTTAAGAATTCTTAAACAATATTCACTGTGAGAGGATTAGTTTAGACATGAGCAATTAAGAATTCATATCCATGGCTCTTCTAGAAGAAAACATATTTAGAAATAGAGATTGAGCATAGGGTGTATTCAAACAAATCGTAAGCTATTCTTTTTCTCAATTTACTATGATCATGAATATATATAAATTATTCCATACACAGAAAGACAATAACATAGTTCAGAATAACTTATTGTTCCAGCAAATGACACAGGAATTCTGCAACATAACACAGTCATTCATTTCCACCTTCAGACAGTAGAGGAACCAGGAACTCCACCAACAATTTGTATTAGCAAAATGTCTCAGATATACAATACAACTCTTCTGAAAGAGTTTCACTACAACCCACCCTCAATACGTTCTTTCAGGGGATATATATACAAAATATAGGATAAAATATCTAAATAGTGAGTTATTGTGCAATAAATTGCACCATCAACTCTCTTACAAAAAGTAAATGAAAGATATAACTACAGTAATTAATGTTGAGATGGCAGCTATCTTTTTGTCAGACAACTTTTGACTTTTTTGGATCAGCAAATTTCGTTGTAGCTGTGCCTTTAAATCTGCGTTAATTGAGCCTGTTGTCTCAGTGCTTTGATGAGTCACTGTATGGATGCTTCCTGTGATATCTGCGTGCTTGATTATCTGCTGACCTGTACTGTGACTGAGATCTGAATTTTCACAAAAAAGAAATACTATAGTGGAATCACCTGGGCAGAACTTCCAGCATTTCCTCCCACCAATCAGCTGGAGGTAGCTGATGTCTCCTTATTTTTACAAGTGTTTCATCTGCTTCTGTATATCTGTAGAAATTTGGCGGCACTTCAAACAGATGATTTATCTCATGCTCAATAAAAAATAAATTTTCTAATTTGTCATACAGAGACTGCCCAGAGGGAGGCCCTGCTGCTTTTGTGGAGCTGGTGGATGCTGTGATCTGATTCTCAACATAATTGTTGATCCTTGTGATATATTGATCATATGACAGCAGTTGTCCTGTGCCAGTCACTAGGCTAGGCAGTCCTTTATCCTGCAATACTCTCATCTTTGCCCTGAATTCATCAATTTCTGCCTTCATATCCTGACATTTCCTTTCTAGAGTTTTAGTAACATTTCTCAAAGTCAGCACTTTTTTGGCTGCTAGGATAGTGTCTGTTCTGCTATTTATTTCTAGTGCTGCCAATTCCCCCCTAGTGTGAGTATTGAGCAAATGTATCATTTTATTGGCCTGCTCAGGCATGATTCCTAGTGTTGTTCTGGCCTTTTGTATTTCAACATGAGCTATGCCTATTAGTTCAATTTGCTCATGTATTGCCTGGATTGACCTCCATTGGTCATGGATTGTTTGGGCAATTTTGGCCCAGATTATCTTCTTGATTTTTGCCAGAGTCTTGCCTAGAAGCAATTCTTTTTCCAAAGATTTCACTTTTGCTTCCAACGCCTTTATCTCTCTCTGCTTCTCTGTCACTGTCATCTTGGACTTGTCATAGCTCGCCTCTAGCTTGGCCAGTCTATCTTTGGCTTCATTGATTTCTGTCACCTGAACCTCAAGTTCCTTGACAACTTTCATCAAGTCCTCCATGATCATGCTTGATTATGCTGTTGCTGTTGTTGCTGCTGTTGTCTCTGTTGCTGATGTGGTCGTGGTAGGTGTTGGGATGGCAAGTGAGGCTGCTGCTGCTTGTGTAGGAGGGGAAGGGCCTAGAGTTGTAGATGTTTGAGGGGGCTGGGAGGTTGACTCCCCTTGCTTGTCTTGCAATGCCTTTTCCAATTCTGTTTCCCTCTGTAATCTTCTCTGATTCATCATCAGAAGCAGATCCATAGCCTCATCAACTTGCTTCTCTTGTGCAAGTTCTGTTGTTTGAGGGTGAATGGTTGGAGGCAACTTTGCCTGCTCTCTCAGTGCAGCAACGTCATCCTCTTTTTTCTTCATAAGGGCCTTAATACCGTTTGGATCTTTAGGATCATGTCCTAGATCAATGATTATGTCTTCAAAATTTTGTATTTTGTTGCCCTTAGCAGTGGAAGACATCCTCTCCAAATCAAGCTGTGTATTTGTATTCCTTGGTGATTTTTTTAACTGATGGGCCAGCATGGCCCTGTCTGCAAGTGTGGCATACACCATTTCCTCTGTCTGTTTGTGCAGCTCTATTTGATCCATGGGGTGTATGTCCTTGGAGAGGACCTATAGACTTGTTTTGGCGTAATCTGCAGATGATCTGGGCTTTGGCACTTTAGGCTTAAGATGAGTAAAAATCATCTTATGCTCCTTGATGTCATCTGCTGCCATCAATCCCTGCTGCTTGGAGGGTGTTGTCTTTAAGAATTGATCATATAGTTGAACCCTTAAGAGTTCATTTTGGGCCTTGATTTCCATAAATGACCCTTTGACTCCAGCTGGTTGTTTTCCCTGCTGCTTGGAAAAGGATACCTATGTACTTTGCTGCATGGCCTGTTCTTGCTGAAATGAACTAGTGGCAGTCTGCTGGCTGGATTGTCTTTCTCTGCTTTGACTTTGTGGTCATTCTTCACTGATGTGTTCTTCCTGAGACTGAGGGTCAATTCTTGGCCTCTTGGTCTCCGGTTGCTGTGTTCACCCACTTGGAGGTGTGACCTCATCTCTATCTCGTTTTTTGCTTCTCTCTTCATTGAGAGGTGTTTGCAAAACCGGGATTTGGGGTGTTTCAGCTTGCTGTATGGGGGCTTGCCCTTGACTTTTGTCTTTTGAAGTGCTGGGTTGCCCTGCCTCTATCTCTTGCTGTACATCCATCACTTCTTTGCCTTTTGCTGTGGTTGTTGTTGTAGTAGATGCCTACTGGGTGGTCTGTGCAGCTGCAGCAGTGGACGTGCCTTCTCCGACTTGGACTGGTTGCTTGAATATGACCTGCTGACAAGAATCCAAGTCAAGAGTTTTCTCTAAATCTTTCACAGTAAGCTCCATTATCTCCTCCTGAGTAAATTCCTCTACTAATGTACCAGGCACCCATTCATCTTGGTTGGCAAAGTGTTGAATTTGTGGATATGGGCAATGTTTATAGGCTAGCAACCTATACTTGACTCTCCTAGCACTAATAAAGCCTTCAGGGTCATAAGGGACCCACCAGAAGCTCCTTTTAAGTTTAAGCTGTTGCCCCAATATTTGATCAGCTTCTTGCCAACCATCTTTCTTGTTCATGAT
>APFE030177323.1:107552-129836 GCA_000404065.3 Pinus taeda
TATGATCCGCTGACAAGAATCCAAGTCAAGAGTTTTTTCTAAATCTTTCACAGTCTGCTCCATTGTCTCCTCCTGAGTAAATTCTTCTACTAATGTACTAGGCAACCATTCATCTTGGTTGGCAAAGTGTTCAATTTGTGGATATGGACAATGTTTATAGGCTAGCAGCCTATACTTGACTCTCCTAGCACTGATAAAGCCTTCAGGGTCATAAGGGACCCACCAGAAGCTCCTTTTGAGTTTAAGCTGTTGCCCCAATATTTTGATCAGCTTCTTGCCAGCCATCTTTCTTATTCATAATGAATGGGCCTAGGTGGTCTCTGAATTTGAGATTGGCTTTCTTCTTGGCACTATGGAAGTGTGTAAGGTCAGAGTTGATGAGTTGCCTATAGTATTCCAAGGAAAACAATCTCATAGGCACATATCTTGGGAGCCTATAAGGACAGAGCTCACAGCCATAGATCCTGATCATTATGTGATTTTGGTATAAGTACCAATCACCTATTTTGTAATTCCTGGACAGCTGTAAGATTTTCTGCATATCTTTGGGCAATCTGGCAGGAGGAGTCCTTTTCAAGAGGCATGTGACTGGATAGACAAATTGGTCAATGAATTCAGAGTAGGAGTAGGGAGAGTTCTAGACTTGACGGAAAACTGAAGACCCAAAGATGACAGACCTCCTCTCACCCTGTGAATCCAGCTTCTTGAAGTGGCACTGGAAGCAATCTGTCTGATAGTACATGAAGAGGTGATAGATGTATGATGGATATTTAAATATTGCTTCCCTGTCCAACCTCAGCAGTTGGTCATGTATCTTGTTGGCAATAAACTTGGCATAATTGTATTTTATAGCAGGGGGCTTCCCAAGGCAATATGCAGATAACAAGACCAACACAATTTCATCAACATGCTCATTTGTGGAGAACCCTAGGACAGAGGATATCATGTCCACAAGCAGCTTGCCTACCTCATTGAAATTTTCAAATGGGAAGGGAGGTGGCCCAGAAGGCTGGCAGTCTGCTCTCATGAAAGTTTTGGCAACTGCAGCAATCTCAATGCTAGAGAGCTTGGAGCCCTCATCCAGCAAATACTATATGGAAAAAGGGTAGAGCAGCTGGGTTTGCTTGTAATTTAGCATCTGATTGATGGAATCAGGAGTTATGTAAAAGAGGATGCTCCGAGATGGAGACTTAATAGCTCTGAGTTTCTGGTCATAATTTTCTGCACAGAGGTGAATGACTTCAGGAAAGAAATTTACAGATGGCAGGAAGTAGATAGGCAGGTTTGACTCCCAGATGCCATAGATGTCACTGTTGTCCCAGCTTCAAGCTCCTTACTAGGTGGATTGACAGGAGCAACATCTAGAGTAGATGGAGTGGCCATGTCTGAAATTTATTGGATGTTTACTTGAGCTTAGGATTAGTGCAGAGGCTGAGGACTGCCTACTGAATTGTGTTTTAAAAGTGAGCAGTTCTGAGAGTATGAGGAGACTTTTTATAGGGTTGATGAACTGTGGGGCACTCTATTGGAAGAAACTAGAGTGTTTTGAGCTAATTAGCTGGTTTTTCAAAGGGAATTCTGATAACAGGGATGAGTGTGCAGTTACATGGGCTTTAGCCGGTATCTCGGCTTCTAAAATTAGTTTTTCACGATGAATTTCGGAGAAGGGCACTGATTGTTTGCAGAGCTTTGTGGTGTAGGGACTTTACCAAGTTTTTGGGTAGTGTTAGTGGATAATTTGACTGTGAGGAGCTTTGCAGAGAGTTTTATAGGAAATTAGGATAAAAATGGCACAAACATGGGTGAAATAGGTCGCCTGTGGCAAATACATGGATTTTTCGGTGCAGGAGGTGTCAAGCTGGAACAATTGCAGGTAGTTTGAGTCGACTTTAAGGGCGACAGCAGCTTGGGTGGACAAATTCTCGATTTTGGCCGGAAATGACGTCTTTCGCATGCACAACGCTCTGAAAGCAACAAGTGAAAATGACATAAAATGGTCATTTCCCGACTTTTTATGAAAATTTGGCCTTTTGGCGCTTTTTTGGCGATGACGTCATCAGTGGGTCCAGGTATGCCAGGGTGATGTGGCGGCTGACGTGGGTGGCCACGTGGCAGTGACATGGTGGCAGGGCATGTGGGTGGATGGACAACGTGGAGCAGCGGTGGCGGAAGAGGGTGCTGACGTCACGCGGACGTGGGTATGAAATCAGCAGGAGGGGACAGGAGATAAGTGGTTTCCCCGGAGCACCCCTGGGCAGTAAGTGGTAAGAGGGCGGGGGGGCTCTGAACAACCCGGGTGGTTGACGAGTGGCGGGGGTACGGTGGTGAGACTGCCAATCCGCCGGATGCTAAACCTTTGCTCGTTTGCTGATGAGATCGACCGCCCACCGTTAGATCTATGGGGTCAGCGATTGAACGGCTGGCGGCGTACATGATGTGACAACAGCTTATGGCTGCAGGGACCTGCCGATTAAAATAATCGATTAAATATATTGCGTGCGGGGTGGGTTTTCAACTTTGGTTTCGGGTATAATGTATTTGCGCCCGTTTATAAATGTTTTATTTAAAAAACATTATAACCAATGTATTAGCGCGGAAGAGTAATGAAAGGGTTTTGAGGGTGGAGACCATGGGTTTTTGATTTTTTGAGCAAAGTGTTTGATTTAAAACCCATAGTTCAGGGTAGTGGAGGGCTAATATTAACCCCTGATGGATTAATATTCCCCAAATCATGACTATATAGCTATATTGCTAGGGGGAGGGTATTTACATAGACTTTTTGGGATTTTCACATAGATTTTTGTAAAATTAGGGAAGGGAATGCTTAGGGAGCTAGATAATACATTAGTTGTTAATATGACATTGTGAGGTTAGTGTGTAGGGGCAAATGCTAAGTTTTAAGAAGAAAAACTTAGGAATGGAAGATGAGGGAATTGAGAGTAAAGATTTTTACACAAAAAATGTGGCTTCTTTCCCTTGACTGAACTTCATAGTTTGAACTAGTACTTTGTCATGGAATGAAGTGGAACAGGACACTTAAGCAGATCCCAAGGTCCTTGGGGGATGTTAATAAGTGATGTTTGGGGAAAAAGGGGGAAATTAGACATGCTTCCATTGTTATGTCCTCCAACCTCTGCCATGGTGCCAATACCCTGAATGGAATGAGTCTTGCTTTTGATAAGCCAATTGGTGATGGCCCTTCACTTCTGCAACCTTACACTACTTACCCAACCTAGTAATCCTAACATTTTTTCTTCACTTGAAGTGGGTGCACTTGAATTAGCAGACCCTAATTGTTCTCTTTTTCTTTTGATTGCCCTCCTATCTAACTCTACCCTTATTTCTTCCAAGGACCCAGATTAAGCAGTTGGGCTCCTTTATTTCTCTACCTAGCTAGTCATCTTCCAAGCTTGAGTTGTTTGGACAGGAACCATTCTCTATTCTGCAACAAGCAATTTAAGCATGGCATGGTCCAGATTAGACTGTTGTGCCATCCATCAAGTATGATTAGCATCAGTATTTGTAGACTGTGTTACTCCCACAAGATAGTAGTGGCATTTTGACTGGCCACTTTCATTGTCTTTAGTTTGGGGTTCATTTTCACTATTCTTTTGACCATTTGATTTTCTTGCCTTTTGATTATACTTTTAAGGCATACCCTCTTTTCATTTTTTAATTTTCCTAGTATGTACACAAAATATGGAACCTTTGCAGCCTGCAATGATGAACATATTTGGCCCTTCCACTGTCAGCCATGAAATATGAAACCTATTGGTATAGGAACCTAACAGTTTGTTCCATACACATTGTGCAAATTGTTCACTTTCAGGTTATACAAACAATGATTATTCAGTGAGCTTAGATGGTCATAAAATCACCTCAAGGTATTATTTTCATCTTGGAACCAATTTGATTTCACGGGCATCCAAGAAACAGTAAATCATTTCAATATCTTTTTTAGATGAAGAATATGTAGTAGCAAATTCAGTAGCTTGTCAAGTTGTGTGGTGGAGAATATTATAGAAAGATATTTCAAATATTCAACAGGAGCCAACTCCAATCTACTATGATAAACATTCAACAATTTCCTTATCAAAAAAACATATTTTCCACATAAAGAGAAAGCACATTGACACCCATTTTCATTTGATCTATGATCTTGTCAATGATGGGGACATGGTACTTTCTTTTTGTGTTTCCAAAGATCAATTAGCAAATGTTTTAACAAGGCCATTAGGAAAGAATGTATTTTTATTTCAAAGAGAACAATTAGGCATTGTAAGTGTCTCTACATTTAACATCTGAGATTAGGACAAGATGTTGATATATTAATCTCACTATCAATTAGTTTTCAGTTAGGTGTCATCACATTTGTATATGTTGTCTGCTAGGTGTAAGAGACAATTCAGTTTTACTTGAGTTCTATTCCATAGGTGTCGATTTTTACTTAAATTATTTATTATTGATGTTTATAATGTAATATATTTAGTCATTTTTAATATTGATAATAGCAATATGTGCTCCACTTTTCTATTTCATTATTTGTCATTGCAAGCCTCCTTAGGTTTAGCCTCAAATTACAAGGTTAACTTTGATGCATCCACGATCATGTATAAATGGCATTTCATGTTTGCTACTTTAGACTTCATCAATGTTAGCAAACTTTTTCAATCGAATGGGAGTTTAGCAAATGTAAATAAGAGGTCTAATTAAATATTAACCACCATAGATCTATGTTAACTATGGATTTAACATGAAACAAGAGGGATCAAATTTTTTCACGTGTAAATTTTTTTAGAGCTCAAAATACAATGTGTAATTTTTCATTCTTTAAATTATATCTTTTGAATGCTATATAGATTTTATATAGGACCAGATAAAGTTTCTAACCATAAAAACTAAACTTATTTTTTCCATGATATATACATTTTACTCACACATTTTTTTTTGCTTCAAATTACTTTACAACATGTGTCCATTCGACAGAGGGACAAACAAATAAACTTACACATCCCATCATGTTGGGTTGTAGAATGAGCCTCGATTCAACAATTTATTTGTACAATTAAATATTAATAAACTATTTTTCAATTAAATATTAAAAAATTATTTCTTTCAATTATATTTCTAATTATGTAAATATATGTTAGGGTTTCGATTAGGGTCTTTAGACTACACAAAGTCATATAAGAAGCATTTTTTTGTCATTTTCACAAGTAGAGGATTTTGATAGGCTACATGAGTGTCCCAACAGTGAGGGGAGAGATCCCCTCCTACAAAAATGTGCCCACGGGAAAAATTAGCCAGCAAAATGGTCCATTTGCATCTCCAAATGTTCAAGTCATCCCTAACGGTGATTTAGTCATGGGGGCATAGTGGAAGGCATGACTCAGGGGGGAACTCCTTCCCAGAGCCACCAAGAAGCTAATGTTTGTGATTCTAGACAATAAGATGGAAAATTACAGAAAATATATGAATTACCATGCCCTAATCTATAAATTTATAGGGATATGGCCTTCTGAGAGAGATTTTGTGAAATAGATTCAATTGAAATGGAAACCAAAGGGACATATAGATCTGAAACAAAGTTCCCGGGGCTTCTTCACAATTATTTTTTCAAGGGTGGAAGATAAGGAGCAGATCTTTGAAAAGGGCTCGTATTTCTATTATAATTCAAGGGTATTAATGAGATTCTCGAAAGAATGTTATAACCCAAATTGCGAGAAGTTTATGGCTCCACTAGTATGGGTGTGACTTTTTGCTTTGCCTATAGACTTCTAGGATCCAGATATCTTGGAAGGTATTGGAAATTCTAATGGCTACTTTGTAAAAGTTTCAAACTCAACCTATCAGGGTATATGCACATCCTTTGCTCACATCTGCATCTATATGAATATAACTAAGCGATTACCTAAATTAGTAGAGCTGCAGTATCAATATGAAGTGTGGAAACAACCTTTAGATTATGAGCATATTCCATTCCACTGCATACGGTGCCATGAATATGGCCATCTGCACAAATATTTCCCTCTAAATAAAATGGAAATAAGAGATTCCAAAGATGCAGCTGATAGGGGTCAATCTCAAGTGGATAGCGAGGGATTCAAAGAAGTATCTTATAAGAAAAACCATCAACGAAGAAATCCCTACCCAATCCGTAGCAATAGCCGAAGATAAATCTAGATGCTTAGAATCAATTTGGTGTATTACAAGAACAAGGGGAAACTCTGAAGGTAGCAAAGAAACAAGCTAATTCATCAGTTGTTGTTTTTCCCAAAACAAACCCTAAGGCTAAATGAAAGGCACAAGAGGAGCTGAGAGACAATGACAGATCAAATCTGAATGAAGGCCAAAGCACTATGGAGATCAATGACTGAAAAGAGGATTTAACCATGAAATAATAGGTCCTGAAAATATTATTGAATAAATGGAGAAATTTTCATGAACGCTTTATCCCCGAGGACTAAAAAAAGCTTTACAAGGAGACATTCCAATAGTACTAGACCAAACAAATCCAAAAACCTCCACATCCGATGAGATCCAAAATGGGCAGTGCAACTAACGAAAGTGTCCTAGGTAAAGGAGGGAAAAGGAGGTAGAAAGAACTTACAAGAATCAATACAAATGGTGGGGATTTTCTAGTGGACTTGGGAAGGGTAGTGCCTCTTTTCATTGTTTTCCACCAGCTTAACAAGTATTCTCAATGATTGTTTTCTCCTGGAATGTGAGAGGCCTCAATAGTAGAGGAAAACATATCTATTTAAGAGAAATATTAAGGAAATAAAAGCTGAGCATTTCGATGCTACAGGAAATGAAAGTATATGAGGCTCAGCTTAAGGAAATAACTAATAATATGAAACTAAGTATGAAGGTGTGGCCCTAGATGTGCGCAATAGTACAGCAGGGGTGGTGGTTATTTGGAACCCATCTAAGATAATAATTGAGTACTAGATGAGTATGCCCTGCATCATTTCAGGATGATTATGTTATATAGCTACTAGAGACTGGGCTATCATTTTTGTTGTCTATGGCCCTAACATTCCACGAGAGATGAATTCCTTCCTCCAAATGATAGGATGGCTCAAAAACGTTTTAAAGAAGTGTTATGGATCATTGGGGGAAACGTCAATATCATTACTTCACTCAAACACAGAAAATGAGGTATTATGAGCCAAGATTTAGTAATGGAGATATTTCAAGATCTCATTACAAATCTAAAATTAGTCAACATACCCACACACAATGGAGTGTATACATGGAATAATAGAAGAGGGGTTCAACACCAAGTTTCTAGTCACTTGGATAGCTTCCTTATGCCAGAATTACTCATAAATAAAGATATTTTCTTTGAAGCGCCTATCCTTACATGCCTGGGGTCTGAACATTGGCCAATCTGTATGGAAATGGATCTGAAGCTCGCTCCCAAAAATCATGCTTTCTACTTTGAAACCTTTTGTCTCCGCAAATGATATTTTTTGGTTAAAGTCGAAATTTGGTGGAAGAGCACTGAGGTCCACTCCAGGAACTGCATGCATACATTTCATATCTAGTTGAAAGAGCTCAAGTAACAGAGAAAAAAGTGGAATAAGTTGGAGTTTGGCCACACTATGAAATATCAACTTGATCTCCAAAAGAGAATGCAACCCATCCAACAAAAAATGATAATAGAGGGTCGCTTTGACACCCTGGCGACTGAAGAAGGAAGGGTCCTCACGCACCTAGAAGAAGGGTGGAAATAAGAGGAAATCCTTTGGAAACAAGAATCCTCGATCTAGTGGTTAAGAGAAGGGGAAAATAATACCCAGATTTCTCATAAAGTCATGATTGAACATCATCAACACAATCAAATATTCTCTCTAAAATACCCCACTAGTAACCGGTTGGTCAATCATGAAGAGATGGATACCCTCTTTGTCAATCATTTCCAAAATCTTCTCTCTCAATTAGACCAAGATAGGTTAGACATTATTCAGTGAATCACCAGTCAAATTCCCCATTTGGTTAGCAGAGAGCAGAACATGGCCTTGATGCGCAAAGTTACTCTTAAGGAAGTGGAAGATGGCATCAAAGAGCTAGCCAGTAAAAGAGCTCATGGTCAAGATGGCTTCATGGAAAATTTCTTTCAGGAGACCTTGCACTTCATGGGTCAAGATATTCTGGTGATCATGGAGCATTCTCACAAATTTCAAAAGGTAAATCAAGCTCTCAACTCTTCCATCATTTCTTTAATCCATAAAACCTCACAATCTAAGGAACCATGAGGTTTCATTCCAATTCCCCTTTGTAATGTTATATATACAGTCATTTATACGGTGATGGACAAGAGGTTGAAACCTCTGTTGTCGAATCTGATCTCTCCTGAACAAAATAGTTTTGTTTAAGGGAGAAAATTCCTTAATGGCATCATAAACACTTAGGAAGTTGTCCACTCCCTTAAGAAAATGAAATTGAAAGGAATGATGATCAAACTTGAAATTTACAAAGCCTATGACCGTCCCAATTGACCATATATTTTTTCCATTTTGCGTGCTTTTGGCCTTGACTCTAGATGGATCAATTGGATCTCATCTTTAATTTCCTCACCAGTAATCTCAATCCTCCTCAATGGCTCCGCTACGAAAACTTTCAGTCCTTCTCAGGGGATTCTCCAAGGTGATCGTCTCTACCCCTTCTTGTTAATTCTAGAAGCAGAGGGGTTTGAGCATTACATTAAGTGAGTTATTCAAGCGAGAACTATAAGTGGGATCTATCTGTATGGTAATGATCTTCCACTCACCCATAAAAAATTCATCGATGTGATTATGTTGTTTTTCCAAGTCTTCCTCCAAGAATGCAGGGCCTTAGAATTCATTCTTCGAGATTTCATGCAAGCCTCTGGTACAGTGATTAATAAGGATAAATCAAACATTTTCTTCTTCAATGCCTTAGCCCCTGCACAAGCCTTTTTAAATAGAAACCTGCCGTTCACCATTTAGTCATTTCCTTCGAAATATCTTAGGATTCCTCTCATCCTTAACCTCATTAAAACCTCTTGTTGGAAAGACCCTCTCGGTCGTATTCAACCCAAATTACATCGATCATCATTTATAGTGCTTAACATAGCATGACATGTGGTCGTTCTTAAGGCAGTATTCCAATCGATGTTGATCTATCAGTTGTGAGGCCTTGGTGCTCTAAAGGCCTCCTTCTCTAACATGGTGAACATTTTCAAGAAGTTTTTGTGGACATGTGCTCAGGAAGCTAAAAAGTGGGCCCTAGTTGCATAATAAATCATCAAAATAACAATGCTCTTGGCGGGTGTTGGGCTCTAGGACCCCTTCATCCTTAATCAATTAATTGGGGCAAAGGTATGGTGGAGATGGATACAATGGGGATCTAATTTATGGAAGACTCTATGGATGAGAAATATCAAATCGGATCTTCCACAACAGTCATCTTAAGGATTTACAACATTCCAAAAGAGTCATCAATATGGAATGATGTTGTGATGAACAAAGATCTTATTAGGTCACACAACATTTGGGAAATTAGGGATGGTAGGAAGGCGCTCTTTTTGCACAACTTCTCGCAACAACACCCTAAGCTTTTCAGTCAACAAAATTTAGTATACATTTTCGTATTCTTCAATAGCTAGAATTGTATGGAAGTGGAGAAGCTTTGGAAGCCATCCAAAAACATGACATGGTGACAGTGGAAAGAACATCAGGACTACATGAATGACCCATATTCAATCCAATGGGAGGTGTTTAAAAAGGAGCTTGCATCGAGAGTGTTAGAAAACATGGAAGGAATAAATATTTTAAATTTGGGGTATACACCACGAGGGATGTTCTCAATCAAGGATGCCTACAAGTTAGTTACAAAGGAGAATCTAGAACTTGGGAATGTGATATGGAGGAAAATATTCATACGTAAGTTTTTACTGAAAGTAGCATACTTCATGTGGCTACTGTGCTAAAAAAGAATTTCAACCTAGGATCAACTTAAAAAAAGGGGTATCCAAGGCCCTCCAAAATGTTGCATGTGTGACTCCAATGCAGAAGACATGGAGAACCTTCTAAATTCCTATCCCTTAGTGGCACAGCTGTGGAAAAATATAGGGCAACTTTTTGGATGTTTTGGCTGAGACAAAACTAGTATCATGATGTCCATATAATTATGGAGGTAAGGAATTTTCTCTAGCCCGGTCTTAAATACGGTGTGGAATCTTGCCATGGGCTTCCTCTTGTAGGCGATTTGGAAAGAAAGAACAGACGAGTGTTCGAGGATAAAATTCTATCTCAAGAGGAGATATGGAAATGTACCATCGAAAATATAATAGAAACTATTCTAGTTGAAAAGTGAGACCTTGATTAATGGAAGGTAGCATTGCATGAAGCCCAAATTCTTGCTAATATGAATTTATCTCCTCAAATGCTTGCCCTGACCTCTTGGAAACCTTTAGTTCCTCCTAGATCTTCACCTTACAAATTATGTACCCCTCTTGATATCTTCCGCAAGTTGAATTTCAATGGTGTGTCTAAAGAAAATCCAGGGGATGCAACATATAAATGGTTGTCTAGAGATTCTCTAAGGGAGGCTCTCCACCTATATGTAGTAGAATGTTGCTTTGCCATTAATATTGAAGAAAAATTTAATGCATTCAAGAATGGACTCCTCATAGCCCAAAGGGAAGGAATTAAAAAGTTGGAAATTAAGGGGGACTCCTATATGGTTATTAAAGTCATCAAGAACTTGTCTCATGGTACACGATGGGATAAGATTAGTAAAAGATGTAGCACAACACGTCTGGTCCAGGGGATCAGTGAGGAGGAGTTTATACTCGGCGGCTCCATATGTACTATCTAGCTTCATGGAAAGTGTTATTGGTTATGTTTATTATCTTAATTCACCTCTGTGTTTGCAGCATGTATGTCGTAGTCAAATAATGGAAGGGCTATGGGCTAGTCGAGAATGGTTTTCATTGGAGGTCAGCTATATGCGGTTTCTCTGAAAGAATAATTTTGTATTTCCCGTGTTCTTTCTATCTCGACCTCAGTCATGCTTGGAACTCCCCTCTCCCACATGGCAATGTTTATCTTTGTCCAAGGGTGCTACGGTCGGTTATGATTCTAGAGGAGTAAAAAAGAAGGTAGCTTATTTGTGTGGTTGCCTTTCCTCCAAGTTTTGACTGCCAATTTTTTGGTATGCTTCTATGAGTTATATGGCATGGTTTATAGGTTGTTATTGCAACAACAAGGAATGGTTTTCTGGTTTCTTTGTGCAACTGTTGTTTCACCGAGTATATAAATGGTGGAGGAGTTCACATGGGGAAAAATTGGTTTTGTTTCGATGGCTCAATCCTGACTTCATCTATCTTGTGCTACTCTCTCATGTTAATGTAGGAGGTATTTCTAATTCATGTTTCTACTGTGACTCCGTGAGCAAGTCTTGGTTCAGGTTAGTGTCGGTGTACCTTCACTGGCCTAGTTGTGCTCAATTTGAAGCGCTATTTTTGTGATGGATTGGCATGCAATTTCATTGGTTTGACGAGGTTGTGGTAATAGCCATCACCAAAGGAAAAACTTAGATAGAGCGTCTCCATCCGGCGAACCCCCGAGTAGGAGCGGTCGACGCACCAATGCTTACATCATCAAAGAGGCATTGCAAACTTGTAATGTGGGAACTCGAAGTGATGTTAAGCAACTAATTACAACATGGGAGACAAAAATCAACCGAGAGGTAGATGCAAATGTTCAAGTGGAAGATTGGAGGGATCTTGTCCCTCATCCAAGCAAAATCTATCGACGTACCACCCAATACAAGTATATTGTTCACTTATATTGGATTATGAAGAGTCTTGTGTCCAAAGGCATTATGACCCCTCAGATGAATGCAAGGGAGCCTCATCTGGGGCTAAAGGAAATTCAAAACAAATTAAAATTGATCCAGGTCTTGATTTAGCAGATGTTAGCATGTTTAGCTTTGTTGGATTTTTGTTGGTTTTTACTGTTAGATATGCGGGCTATATAGAATTGTGTAGACATCTAAATAGACAGTGGGGGCTAGATATTCAGGCCTACAAGGCCTTGCTGGACAGACTAAAACCTTTCAAATTTTGGATGGATTACAATGTGTTTGGTCAACATAATTGGTTTCCCATATGGGTGGTTGAAGCCACCAAACTTTCTTTTATGGATGTAACCTGGGTTTATATTAAATTAATGAAGAAAGACATACTCACTTTACAAAATAATATATTTGTTTCAATTATAATAAAAAATAATTTATTTCCTTTTAAATTTAAACATTATAGTTTGCATGGATAAACAAGAACAAAGTGTTGTAAAATCTAATTCTAACAAGTTGATAGGTGTCAAAACGATCCATGCAATTGCTCTAATTTAGTTCAATTTCACTCGATTCATTTACTATTGATATTTTCAATATAATCTAGTTATTTCACTCATTAGCAATAGTGAAAATAATAATCTATGCTATACATTTTGTTTTTATTCCTTTTTATGGTATTATTTTGTTTTTATTCCTTTTTATGGTATTATATTATAAGAGCGAAAAGAGCTTCACATCGCATAAGAGTCCAGAGAAAACAACAAAGACCAAGAAATCGTGAAAGCAAAGAGGATGAAATAGGTTTGATAATAATTGTGCCCAAGGCACCCATGCTTACAATGCTTACATGAGAAACTGCTTTGATAGCGGCGAACGAAACTGGCAACAACAGCGGTTCAAGGCTGGCAAAGGGCCTCGAGAAGTTCATTGAACCAGGAAGCTTGAAGCACGCACGCAATTTAAAGGAGAACGAGGTCAATTGGAGCACGAGCCGAGCCAAAGGTAAATGAATTCCGCACGACATTCTTCAAAGACCACGAGTCACGTTTTTTTCAGATCGATGCACTAGGGTTGGATTAAAAGCACCGTAAAGTGGAGCAGACTCGTCAAAATAACTCTAGTCCACAAACTCTTCGAAGGTCCCTACTTTTCGTTTGAATGTTTGAACGAATTAAAATGGGTTTGATATTTTAGTATAAATGGTCTTTTGTTCAAGAGCTCCGTTTCAAAACGTTTTTAAAAGGGCTTTTTAGAGTGATTATATTGTTTATAATGTTTTAAAAGCTACATGACCTTTAAAAATGGCTTGTTTAGTTGTTTATAAAAAGGCTTCCCTCATATCATGTTAAAGTTTTGTTGTTTTAAACAGTGTTTTCTCTTATTTAAGAAAAACTGGAATTTTGTGAATGTTTTTCTATTCTATTAAGGATTTGCTCTGAAAGTTTTTTTCCCGAGAAAGGACAAACAAAAAAGGGTTCAGTGTACAATATAAATATGGAGGATTCTTAAACTTATGTGTTCTCATTTCTACATGCTCTCATTGTTAGCCATAATCACAATCATTATTGTTAGACCCATAAGTTCACAACAAGAGAGAAGTTGTTATGCTTGTAGTTTAATTTGTTTGTTGAGCTAGAACAAATGGGAAAAACCAACCGTCTAAGAAAGTTGAAGTAGTAGTTGAAGCAACAACAAGAGATGCATGAACCTTTTGTGAAGGAATTTGAAGTGAAGAGGGAAAAAATTGTTTTCGCATTAAAATGCATAAAAGAATCTCTGGATGACAACATTCTTCCCCTGATTTCAGATGCCAAGACAACCAAGGAGGCTTGGGACACCTTTCAATGGAGTTATGGTGTAAGCAGAAGCATTGAAGTTGAAGATGAAGGCAGATCTATAACAAAAGATCTACATCGAGATGAAAAGCTTGCCAAATTCCACTGTTCTCAGCCACAAGTGGATGATTTCTGTTAAGAATATGTAGAAGGAGCAACGAAGGGGCACATAGATACTCATCAATCCCACTATGCACAGTTGCATGTGTATGGAGATTTGGTGAATCTAGCAACAAAGCTTGTTGATTATAGTGAAGCTATCATTGCAGCAACAAATGTTATGGTGAATCCAACAATTCAATTTGTTGACCTTAAATTTCATGAAGACTTGTTTTCTAATGATGCAACAAATACATGATATGGACATGCTGATATTTGGTGAAAGAACTCGACTTACATATACAAACCTAGTGTAAGAAAACATCCTTGAAGTAGGTTAAGAATCAAAGGAAGAAAAGGAAGCCCACAAAGAGAAAGCAATAGAGATAGAGACAAAAATAGAGGGAAAGAAGGAAACCCATAAAGGGAAAAAAAGGATAGAAGTAGAGGCATAGAAGCAAGCGCCATAGGAGAAAGCTCTCATTGCAAAGTAGAAAGAATAACACCACATTCCTTTTGCTCTGCAATGAGAGATTTCTCCTGTTGTGCTTCCTTCTCTCCCTCTACTTCTGTATTTATTTTCCCTTTCTGGTATTCCTTCTCTCCCAATGTTTCTGTGTCTGTCTCTATTGCTTTTGCTTTGAACAAGATTCATACATCTCTAGTTGTTGCTTCAACTATTTCTTCGACTTTCTTAGACTCTTGTCTTTTCCCATTTTTTTCACTCAACAAACAAATTGAACTGTAAACATATCGGCTTCTCTTTTGGCTCTAACAATAATTGTTCTGGCTATGGCTCTCGATGGGAGCATGTAGTAGTGGTGGATCAAGAATTCTCCATACTTATGTTGTGCAGTAAACCCTTTTTTAAATTTAATAAAAAAAAAATCTTGATATAGTAGCGCCTTTTTTTCAAAAAAATATGAATCACCAGACCAAAAGGAACATAACCAATGTGGTTCTGCAAATGTTTTTACACTTGCCATTGATGTCCAATCTAGAGCTACACAAAACAATTATGAAAACAAGTTACAATTTCTTGAAGCATGACTTGCAACACCATGCCTTCTTTGGTAAAGCCTACGTAGAAGTTGCAGAAATGAATATTGAAGACAACATGCATGATGAACACATCAATGAAATTTTTAAGTATTGGAGTTTTGAAGAGATAAAAGATTATTCTCATCTTCCTTCTCTGCCTCTACTTCTGTATTTATTTTCCCTTTGTGGTATTCCTTCTCTCCCAATGTTTCTGTGTCTATCTCTATTGCTTTCACTTTAAACAAGATTCATACATCTCTAGTTGTTGCTTTGACTTTCTTAGCCTCTTGTCTTTTCTCATTTTTTCTCACTCAACAAACAAATTGAACTATAAGCATAACAACTTCACTACTGTCAACTTTTGGCTCTAACAATAATGGTTGTTTCTATGGCTCCTAGTGGGAGCATGTAGTAGTGGTGGATCAAGAATCCTCCATACTTATTTTGTGGAGTAAACCCTTTTTTAAATTTAATTAAAAAAAAAATCTTGATAAAGTAGGGTATTTTTTTCAAAAAAATATGAATCACTAGACCAAAAGAAACATAACCAATGTGGTTCTGCAAATGTTTTTACACTTACAATTGATGTCCAATCTAGGGCTACAAAAAACAATTATGAAAACAAGTTAAACTTTATTGAAGCATGACTTGCGACACCATGACTTCTTTGGTAAAGTCTACATAGAAGTTATACAAATGAATATTGAAGACAACATGCATGATGAACACATCAATGATATTTTTAAGTATTTGAGTTTTGAAGAGATAAAAGGTCATTCTCATCTTATGTTGCAACATACGGATGATGAAAAGTGCAATACAAAAGATAATATGTGGCAGCGACCCACATACAAGTCATTTTTTGGAAGAAGTCTAGGAGATTCTTAGACAACCTAGGACAATAGAAGACATGCACCAAAAAATTAAGAAACTAAGGTTTGAAGGATAAAACAAGAAGAAAAAAACTCAAACAATTTGGAGGCTACATGATCTCAAAGAAAAGAAGAAGAGAAGTAAATGTAGTTGAAATTAATTTTTAAAAAGTGAAGAAACTAATGTTTGAAGGATACAACAAGAAGAAAAAACTCAAACAATTTAGAGGCTACATGATGTTGAAGAAAAGAAGAAGATAAGTAAATGTAGTTGAAGTTAATTTTTTAAATTGTAAGTGTAGCCGAGACATAGACCAACACACCTCTTAATTAAATTTTATCTCATTAAGAGGGAGTGTTGGAAAATCTAATTCCAACCATTAAAAAAGTCCATCCAAGTGTCCGAGTTCTCACTCCTCATTTATAACTGATGTTTCCAATATTTATTAGTGAGGTTTCCAATGTAATCGTATTTAACTCATTAGTAATAAGGAGAAGAATATTCTTTACACATTTTGTTTTTATTCCTTATTACACAGACATGGTTTTTATAAAGAATGGTTACACTTAAGAAAAATGGTTATAATAATAAAGATGTTCATTTATTGAAACTAGATTTTGCTATTTCATATTAATAAAAAAGAAAATAAATATTTGAAACAACTTATTCTAATTGCTATATTAAATTATCAATTTTCACAAATAAATAATAGAGTGTATATAATAATGATGACGAAAGATTATAAGAAGTTAGTTATTTATATATAGAGATGACCATGACAATGATTTACACCATTTTTTAGTTAGATAAGAGAAAATTGTTAAAAATCAGTTAATTAGTTTAAAATTTATTTAATTTTAAAATAACTGTTGACAATGTATAGTAAATAACAAATTTATACTACTAATAGATTATTATCAATAAAAATAAATTATAAATTTTTAATTTAGTAAATAATAAATATAAATAAAATAAAATAAATTAATGATAATATAATAAAATTTATAATATAAAGTGAAGATGAAAATTTGTTGGAATATTTTTCTAATTTTTAGATCTTTGGACAATGGATAATCATGGGTAAAATTTGAATACTGAAGGGATTTTTCAATTCAAAAAATAACACTATTAGTAGTTTATATACCTATATAATTTACAGTTGGCAACTGATTTTATAGCACTAAATAATAGACTATTACATATATAATTTACAGCTTACAACTGATTTTATAGCACTAAATAATGCACTAATTTTATTTAATTCTTCATTTTCAAAATCCATACATATGTTTACCTAATATCTACCTTATCCTAGAATATTACAGTTTTGAAAAACGTAAACTTTGTAATGTAAATTGTTTTCTGTTAATTCCTTTGAAAATACTCTGACAACCACTCTTCTTCTTGACCTTTTGGAAATGCTCATGGTTACAACCCACATACTGTGGGTAAAGCATGTTTGACACATAGAATATGAGATAGCTACATCAAAGTCTCAGTGCTCCGGCTGTATCCTTGTTTATTCAACACAGGCAACAAAATACGTACTTGTGCATTTGTTTAATGAATGTGATCTTGAATCTTGGAATCGTATCATATTTACAAATTTATGCGTTAAACAATTCAGACTTCTCTTATTCATAATCTTTTTTGTGAAAATAATTTTGGCAAAATCATATAAAAAACTATTTTTTGAAGCTTTTCGAACCAACCAATGTGGTTCATGGTTAGGACAAGTTGAAGAGTGAACAGTTAAATAAGTACAGAAGGTCACTCCAACAGCTAAATTTCTCCAAGAAATAGTCAAAAGTCCTCTAAAGACTAGGTTGACGAGTTCAAAAAAAGGAACCAAAAATTTATTTAATTATTATTTGTTCAATTAAACTCCTATTAATTAAATACATATATATAATAATATATAATATAAATATATAAAGTGATAGATTAATAACCTGACTACTAATTAATACTAAATCCATTACTAAGAATAATAATTATAACAATAATAAATATTTATGAAAATATAATTAAATTATTAAGATAACCAATGTGATATTATTCTATTTATTAACCATATATAATATTAAATTATTATAACTATTAATTAATTAATATTCTTAGAATATATCAGCTAAACAATATTATTAATACCTATTTAATCTAAACTAATAAAATTATTTTTTATTTATTTATACATTACTTATCCATATATATCTAAATCTTTTAAAATATATTATTAATAATATATATTACCATGCTTACAAATGTTTTTAATATATAATATAAATAACAATTACCCATATAGTTAATTATTGAATATTAATTAATAATTATATAAATAGTAAATTTGACTATATATATCAATTATTTATATCAAAGTAAGATTAAATCTAGAAAACTAAGAATTATATTTTATTAATGTAATATAAATATATATATATATTCTAATATAATAATATATATATATTTAATATTAATTTTATTAATATCAAATACTATAGTAGTAAAAGTAAAAAATATAAATTACTATCATACTAGTGAGATATAGAAGATAATAATATTACCATTAAACTGGACTCATGGTTAATATTTCTAGCTCGTAATAATTTCAAAAGGACTATAATTATTAATATTAGTAGGCTATTAAGGTATTATTTACCATAGTTCAAGAAACAACCTTTAACAAAAGGTTAATTCCAAATCATTCAAATTGGATGGAGGAATAAGAAACACAAGACAAGTCGGAATGAGGAGGCTAGGACTATAGGGCTGGATCGAGCAACGGATAATCTTCCAGCCGTCATCTCTATTAAGATTTCTAGGCCTTTTTTCGATTTCAAGGGCCTCCCTAAACTTAAGATGGTGAAACTGCCCAACTTTTGCAACGACACGAGCCTCTTCAATACAGACATGATGTTTAGTCTTCTCGTCAGCAAGGGCCGAGGACTTGGCCCTTCCATGCTTTAAGTCTGCCCAATGCTCATTAATCCTTGGATTAATAGACCGAAAGTGACAAATAAAATAATCATATCACATAGTGCGTAAAATATATTGGAAAGCAGCGGATACACACATGCATTTTTGGTTGTAATTCATCTTAATGTAGGAGATGGATATCTGAATGATGAACGAAAAAATGAAAAGGCGTAATGTCAAATTTTGATTTTAAATAAATTATAAAACAGTTTCGTACTTCCAGTTCCTACTGAATTTGATTGATTATCATATCATCGGTCGCAGAAATTTAATAAGTTTTTTTAGTAACATATAATAAATAAATTAGAAACATTATTAAAAAATAATCAATAAATACTAAATTATAAGTAAATCTATCACAAACAGTATAGGTATTTTGACATTTAATTTAATTGTTTTCAAGGTTTATATATATATAGAAAAAGAGATAAATATAAAGATAAAGGTTTCAGATTGGGGATCCAAGTAATATATCTGGACGGAATTAAGAGACCCAGAAAAAAATTCTCTTTTGTTATTGCAAAAGTTTATTAATAGTTGTGTTTAGCGGACTGCCCCCAATAACAACCATCAGGCAAGTGAGGACCAAACAGATAAATATAAATAACATATTTGATAAAGTATTAAAATTCTAGATATTTTGTAAATACAAAGAAAATCACATTTTAATTCATCATATTAAAATAGATTTTATAATAAACTCTGTAGTTAAGTTAAAATGTTCCCCTAATGCTGCAGGAGAACAAATACCATAACACAATCGTTCATCAAATACTTAATACAATACTTGAAAGCAATTCGAGACTATCTTAAAGCCAATTTGCAAGAAATACATATGCTAAAATTAATCCAACTATTGATTATTTTCAATAGATCTTCTGAGTACAGAGGAGTATATATTCTTACCACACTGTTGTTATCTTGTCAGCTACACGGCAACGAATTGAAGAGGTAAAACAATGTATTAAAACAACTTCCCTGCAAAGTACGTCCTTCCCACACACGAAAATCAAAAGAGAAAAATGAAAGTTGTATCTAAATCAAAAGAGAAAACTGAAACTTGTACTCAATACGCTACAGAAGACGAAAACAGAAACTTGCTGAAACTTCCAATGATGAAGAGAAAGTATCAATACCTATTTTATTCAAGATATTAAACCTCTATGCAAAGCTGGATACTCAGCCAAGAATGACTACCCCACAAACGAATTCATTGACTCAACTGAAAGGCAAACAACATAACGCTCAATTAATTCACGTCATGTAGGCAAGTCATTCTTGGCTGAGTAACCCGCTTTACATATTCATGCAACACTGCCCATCTACACCAGGCTGCTGCTCGAGCAGAGCAGAGCATGCGAATAATATCAGTTATCACTACTCCCACCTCCTATATATCTCATTGGAATCGACAGTCGGAATAAATCGGAAGGCCATATTCCACTACAAATTATTCTCTCGATTTCTAGGTGATGACAGGGAAGGATAAGTTATTCTTCAGTGAGACTCCATCTGACATACTGAAAGAACAAAGAAAGTTAAGAAAGGTGGAAATTCTACATTTCAAAAGTTCTTTTGAAAAAAACAACTCAACTCCAACTTTCCACACTATGTCCGTTGACGATTCTCTCCATAATTAGAGAGACTCTGATCGAAGCAGCTGAGGTACGAATAAGCCAGACTCTGGATTGTTTTAAATGACAATCCTCGATATTAATTATAACATTAAAACACGACCTAGACGGTTTAGCATAAAATATTTAGGAGCTGTTAGTTTCTAATTTCACCCACGCTTCCTACATACGGCATAAAATAAATTTATGAGAATATCTTACTTTAAATGTACTCATAAATGTCACATGACCATGCCGGAAGAGGCCGAATCTAAGCTAATGCGAATATCTCTATCTTAAAAACTTATCCCCAAAACGTCAACACGAAAATAAAGGTAAGATCTTTAGATAAATGTTCTTGGTTTGCAGTCCACCTTTTCGATTTTTTGGCACGAATTCTCTTTACGTTGCGTTGTTATTATCTTGTTTAAATAGTCTTCCCACGTTGTTGCTTTCTTCTTTATAGTGGAATATATAATTCAATTTTGTTATTCACTTGTTTTAATTTGACAAACAATTGGAATCACCTTTATTATGTAATGTTATATAATATTGAAATAAATTTTCTAATTGGACAGTGTAATATAAATTTAAAGTAAATGAGGTTTTCGCAATATATTATTATTACCCTAAAAATAAATTTAGGGTTTTTGTTTTTGAAATGTTGTAATGTCAATTATTATTACCGAAAATGAGATAACAATATTTCAAAAACAGTTTGGTATCCATTTCCCATTATCACTTTTGTTATCCTAGAGTTTACATCATGAGATAACAAAAGTGATAATTGGAAATTGATACCAAGCCATACACACAAATTACTTAATGGCTTATCCAAGTTTGCCTCGATAAAATTGCAAACGTGAAGTCGAGAAACATAATCAAGTTATTAGCTATGAGTCATAGCCCCTTAGTGGGATTGGTTGGGCTGGACTTTTCGATGGTCTTCATGTTGTTAGTGGAATGCCGAAGATGTTTCTTGATCCTCTTGAGGATGTGCCCAATATTGTATAGTTTATTTTCGTTATCTTTTAGATGTCCATTCATGTGATCCAAAGAGTGTAAACAATCACTTTGGGACTCATGATGATCCAACCAGGTGTGTCCTAGCAGATAGTTCATTTGTTAGTATAATTCAATTACCAAAATATACTAGTTTCTTCTAACATAAGAATGTTCCATGTTTTGGATCTATCCATTTTTCCATTACCTCAAAATCATAGAGGGATGTTTTGTGGGAAGATGCTTCCCCTAGCCACCTATAGCTATAAGTGATACGTGATATGCTATGTGTATCTAGCAACAAGGCCCTCTATCCTTTGTTGCATAGAGGTGTTTCCTCTTCAAGCACACTCCTCATAGTAGGAATCCCCTTTGTTTACTGTAACTCTCATTCTAGGCATTCTAGGGGCTCCATATGGATTTTGTGTGGCTACAAAACCCATAACTATGCAACTAACCCTACTACCTCCCTATTCTACCTCTCTATGTAAAACATTTGATTTTTGGTTCGCTCGTCACCATTTCAACTAAGCCGTAGTCCCCCTACTAGTTTACAATCCCAACTTGTGTCACCACCTTGACTCTGGCCACTTGCCCCTAAATATCCCAAATATCTGTAATGATCTTTGTCTCATAGTGGAAACAGGCTGTAGAGATATGAAAAACTTATTTACCCACTTAAAATCCTCTATCCTAACTTCACTCCTCCAAAATTCCTTGTCTCAATTCCCTCTAATGCCTTTCCAATTCCTGTAAATGCCTATAATCTACATTTTCACTCAAAAACTACATAGTCATCCCACCTCTAGAATTGAATTTATCCATTGAATAAATGATTGTTATGTAACCAAAGCACAAACGAGATAGATCAATGACTTCAAAATTAGCCTGTTTGAGGGGGAAAGCTCCTTTACATCACATAAATGAACAGTGCTTGAAATACAAATGGCAAGACCTCCTTTCTATACATATGAGTCTAAGGGGTCATAATACAATAAGAGCCTACATAACAA